>JABCPU010000384.1:0-63999 GCA_016800925.1 Suillus spraguei | reverse complement strand
GGTAGCTAGTCTTTGTCTTCATCAAGCGCATCCATCATTATATTAGTACGACTCGTGTGCTTCTTCCAATCCTACCTGCGAAAAGCAGTGCATGGCACCGTTTCTGGTTGGCAGTTTTCCATAAGGACTCAAGGTCCCACTCAAAGAGCTGCGCAATTGGGCATGAAAAGTATTTTCGGCTGCATGAATCGACGTACCACGACAAACTCCTAATTTTTGGAATGGCGAGAGACAGCCATGATGTTGACAACGGCAGTGAAATGGTCAACGGCATCATTGTGACTTGCGCCATTCAAGGCACGTATTCCCAGTTCGAGATGTAGATACGCCTGATCAGTACGAGGTTCAGTGTCGACATATGAACCTGCACTGAGTAAATAATACTCACCTCCACAATACGACAGGCAACAGTGTCTGCATCAGGGAAAACAGAAGCTAGCTTTCGCACGCAGAGTATAGCATGTTCGTGTTGATTCACATTGAAAAACATGGTGGCCGAAATGGAGATGGAGATGGAACAGGGAATGTGCGAAAATAATAATAACATACCTTCATCAAGAGAGTAATATCATATCTTCTTAGCGAAATGATGCGTAATGGTCACAGGTTCTTCTTCTTTGAGTCTTCTGATCATTTAGCACATAAAAAGCTCGAAGGCCAGAAATCGCACCAGGGAAAAGATCTGTGCGAAATGGAGAGGTCCTGAGTATAATGATGCCAGAATGATTGATATTGAGGACATGGTCAAGAGGAGATGATCTTGACCATGTCCTCAATATCAATCGTTCTGGCATCATTATACTCATGACCTCTCCGTTTCGCACAAATCTTTTCCCTGGTGCGATTTCTGGCCCTCGAGCTTTTTATGTGCTAAATGATCCTTCAGAAGACTCGAAGTGAATCATTCGTGAACCACTGAACATGAACGCGAGGTCGGAAGCTCTCGTCACATCCTGCACCTGCTTGTTACCGCAGAGGGCGATGGCCCTTTGAAATATAACCCACCAGGGAGGGCTGGATATTGATGGACTATGCCATCATGACGTTAGTATCAGGCGGGGCCCTACTATGGGTCAGTGGGCCTTGTGTGCATCTTGAAGTGCAGTCTCAGTCGTCATAACAAACCGCATACGAGTTGCAGTTGCTATCAGCAGCAGTCTCTTGTGCTAGTAGCTTTTCAGCAGTGGTCAAGTCCCCGATTATGCACGCATCGCGGACTCTCGCGTACATGGGGAAGATCTGAATCAGGAATGCTCAGGATGCGTTACATGAGTCATGGGTGCAAATGAGACTTATCAAACCCCTCCAATGAGGACGTACTTGCCATTCATGTAGAAGGCGACGGAGTGCTGGAATGAGGCAATAGTTTTTCGATCTGAACACCGCCAGATATGAACACGGTTGTCATAATGTGACGGCAGGTAGAAGTTTGTAGTAAGACTTTAGATAGTCGGCACAAGGAATTCAATCTCGCGCAATGTTAACCAGATACCAGCCTAGTTGTAATTGGGAGAAATCTGGGGGCTAAGTACGAAGTACTATGCCCGTGATTATCGGAAAAAGAGATTATACATAAAATGAAACATACGGGCCCGTGCACTACGAGTTGGCGGACCTGGAACTTTCTATTCTTCGATCAGGCGTAACTCCCCGCCTTAATGCGGCGCAAGCGCCACACATAAGATGCAGAAGAGAGCAAAGTGCCAGTAGGGTTAACGGCAACGGCGCTGATCTGGTGAGCATGGCCTGTCCAGGGACTATCAAACTGCTTCCAGGTCAACGTATCCCACTCCCGTATGGTGAGATCGAACCTATTACCTGCTGAGAGAAGCCGCTGGCCATCAGGCATCCATGCAAGTGAGCAATTGTATGCTCCAGCGATCGTAGCGTGAGCGTCGAACTTTGCGACGCAGATCCTCACACCTGTATTACCACACCTGTATATCCCAGCTTGGTCGCGATGGCAAGCAGTTCACCAGACATGCAATGAACTTTGTCACCACAATCGATCAGATCTCCTTGCAGCTGTTTTTTGTACTCCACAATTTCGTCGTTTTGCGCGATGAACTGATATCACGCTTGTTATCAATCGTCCATCTCCTGATACTGCCCAGTGCCCGCACCCAAGCACGGTGCCCCTCCATTTTCTTCAACATAACCCCATCCTTCAAGTCCCACATACGAAGCGTCTTATCTGCCGAGCCCGTAACCATGCGTCGTCTATCGGGGAAGACAGCAACAACGGACACGGTGTTCTCAAGCACTCGAGTGGGTATTGGCTAGGATGCTTCAGTCATTGTGTCACTTCTGGAATTTGATGGCGTTGGGCGTAATCGAGGTTGACTAGGCTATTAGTGCCGCTGTAAGCTACTAGCGGTACTGCACAGCGGCATTATTGCCGCTGTTAGACATCACAAGCCCGCGAACTCCAAGTTGCGCCGCTGCTGTTTTGTAGATGCTGAAACACCTCGCCCAAGGAGACATAAAGCAGGATTAAAGTGGCGGATGCTAGCTCGAAACCAGTACAAGATCAAGTCGCACCTGGGTGCTTTTTAAATTGAGCTAGCCTAACGAACGGTCGTTGATGTGGGAGAACGAGTAGCCAGCCAATAGAATGCTCCAGGAAGTGTACGTTCGTGCTTTCCTGTTCCCACAGACTATCTTGGCGTGTCAGCCGTTCGGCTTGATTTGGTCGGAGCTTTATTTATAGCTGTACCAAAACTCCGACCGCATTAGGCCGAGAGAGACCCCTGGCAGACTTCAGGCTGACCACTACCCAGACATTCTCTCCTGTTCGGTAGACGCAGATCCAGAACCCCACACGTAAGCAGTTCATAAGGAGGGTATAATTGGAATTGTAGAAAATGAAAGTTTCGGTACCGAGTACTGGCCAGCCAGCAACAATGTCAAGTCTATCATACGACACATGCTAAATAAACATACACTGCCAAAATATGAATTTAAGGCGAGGTATAGACACTACCGTGGCTGTACGATATGACTGCAATGTCACTGGTTGGAATGTGGGTGCTTGATGCGCACTGTGGAAGGTATGAAGAAATATTACGGGCTGGTTGGTCAAACCGACGCCCGGGAACAAAGGTAAGAGGTGTCGCAGGAGCAATCATTTGATAACAATCTAAGGGCTCGCCATTCCGATATCCTCACTAATTTCTCGTACAAGCCGCCTGGCTTTCAATTCGGGCGTAATATCGCCTCGTTCTCTTTCTTTGTCTTCCACCCCGTTTTTGCCTACACTCGTCGCTCTGCTCTACGGTGGCAGCGCGGAACTCGCCGGCGCTTTCACATTCCTCGACGTCCCCACAGATTGAACTTGAGGAGTTGGGTGGCCGAATTGTCGGTTCGTCATCCGTTGTATAGCCACCCTCCGTTTCAGTGTCTGTTTCGGTGCTGACGATGCTTGCAGCGTCATCGTCACGCGTGCGTACAGCACGCATACTGGGCGTCCGATCGGGGCGCCACTGAACCACCATATACGTCAATAGCACCCATAGCGCGTGCGGGGCCCGAGACTGTGGTAGATGATGAACGTGTCTGGAACGTTGATTGCTGTGAGCGTGATGGAGTTACGGGGCGGGAACGGAAGGCGATTCTGGTGGCTGTGATTGCGAAAAGAGGATGAGCTGTTCTGCATATCTTTGCATCTCCTCGGGCGATATGACGAGTCTGAAGTCATTGAGAAGTAAAAACTGAGTTCAAGTTGGTTGAGCTCTGCTTGGGGGAGACCTCCGACCTGAGTCAAGATAGCGAGATACGGGGTGGAGTGATATTTTGAACAGGCTTGTGAAGTTGAAACCCACCTTCGCATATCGGCGAATTAGTGTAAAATACATCGCTAAAGAATTTACTTGCGACTGTGACGCCAGCAATGACAAGTCTATGGACGTTATACGAGTCGATGACAAATGTGCGACCCGTAGCCTCGGAGGCAAGGCGAGACATGCGGTCAAAATACACGAGGAGGGCTAAGAAGACCTCGTTTGTAGTTGGACAATATTTGAGTATTCGTAGGAGGTATGATTCGAGTGCGATAGTCGGAATGTTGCGAGCATGGAAAGTGAGGGCAGATGCAGGATTTGATAGGGAAGAACGAGAGGCGGATGTAAGGGAGCGCCAAATAGGGGAATTGGATGCATCTTCTGATGAATTGTTATGTGACATACTTGCCAAAGTATGGGATGTTAGGTCTGAACCTGAAATTACATCATTGGTGGATGCAATCTGGGTGAGAAGTGAAGCAAGTAGACGAAGTAGATCGGTAGAGGGGTAGTTGTGAACGTCAAAGTATGAAGCAGAAGCTGGTACATTTGGTTGAGGTGGAGGAATTGGAGAACCAGCTCTTGGAGGGTTATCAGGGGGAGGAGGTTTGCTTGTGGCTGCTGATGAATCGGGGTGCTGCCTGAGATGATTGTACGGGGTTATGACGAATTGGAGAAGAATCCTTTGGTACAACTGAAGAAGTAGAAAACGATCTTCGTGGGCAGTAGGGTGAAGATGACTGAAATACAGCTGTAGTTGTGGGTGCTTGCGGTTTCCATTGTGGAACTCTGCTAGAACCTGAGCGAATAGAGGATGAAGATGGATTAGTTCTAGGTAAACTCGAAATGTTTCTGTCGACGCCAGTTCTATCGATAGTTCTAGCTTCTGTTGGATGAGCTAGAGCGAGCATGATTGAAGATGTGAAGGAGACCTAGTAGCGGCTAAAAGTACACCAATCACAAACATGTAGAGCAAAACTAACCCGTGGGAATAGATTACCCACCGTGTGAGACTGAGACAATTTGCATGTGGCAATTTGATTGGCCAGTCATTGATACTCTCCGAGTTCGCATCACTGTATTTGCTGTGTCTTGACTATTTTATCCAATCAAACTCCCAACGTTCGTGCAGTGCGGTGATTTCCGTCAAGTATTTCCATTATCACTATACATTCATCCCGGAAAGCCTGCAATTTCATTCTCCACGGATGGCATCCCGCTATAACGCTGGCCGCCACTGATTCATCATTCGCCTTTCACTTTGTGGGATCCTGGTTGAAATGTTGATATGTGTCGTCAACTGGGGTTCCCATTGACGGCGTTCGCCGTGCGGTGACATTGCGGTCGCCGTTTTGACGCTGTTGCAAGAAAAATTAAGCCGGAGAATAACAGAGTGCTGACAACAGCATGAACCATAATTTCTCTTACGGCCACCGTATGTCAGTACCTCGGGTAATTGCAATTCAGTAGCTGATAACATAACTCCGAGGCCTAGGTACTGTGACTACACCATGTGGACTCGTCCTTGCGTTGACAAACCATTCTAGTCATCTTTGCAGGTATACCACTGAGAAGACAGCTTTTCACGTGCCCAATATCAATTTGGGTGACGGGCTACTCTTGTCTCGTTCACTTCGCATGCTTGTCCCCAACTTCGACAACTTCCGTTAAGACCTTGACGTCTTGACATCTTTTGACTCTCAACTTGAAACCCGGAATGGGCAACTTTGCTCGGACAGAACCCCCGCTGTTAACGTGAGAGTCGGGTAACACCGATACCCATATCATGTTCATTAGCTGCGTGCTTCTCACTTGGCACTCGAGACTCGGGACAACTCCACCATGTCAGACCACACAAGCATCCACCGGTCAACAAACGGCAGACTAACTATCATCTGCCTGTAAGGCCGCGAGCAGCGTATCATTCGTCTTTATGGTGTCTTAGTCTGAAAGCTCTGCGCCGACCGAAAACGGAAGCTTGACTATGCTCATTACCTCACGAGCTAATCCTTGATCCATTCATAAATACAAACTTTAGTTGAGTTCTAGATACAACTCACTCTCACGCAACATCTCGTTCATTGAGTCTGATGGGAGTCCTCAAATTCAACCCGTCCCAAAAGCTATCTATGATAAAAAAGGCGAAGACACACAAAAGAAACTGCACAAAAAGTCGTTTTTGGTTTGTGCGAGGAAGAGGTAGAGTTGAACGGCGCGTTGAGTTTCTCGTGGGTTAAAACATGAAATGAAGTCCTTCAACTGCATCTAACGCACATGCAGATCTCCGGAGTTACAATTGCAACTATCAGCGATTCCTGCTTCACCCCATAACCCCTAATTCAAGTCGCTGAGGCTGGTTCCGATGTCGATAGGACAGCCTGGAGATTGAGGTACTGGTTCACCTTGTCCCACTCCTCCGAGTCCGCGTGGCCGACGCAAGGGAGCAACCAGAAAACGATACGAGTGACAACCTCAGCATCTGCTACGTTAAAATTCTGTAGAGGTATGTTGAAACCATTCGATTTCAGGATCGATACAGTGGGGCGTGTCGAATAATGTGACGGCAAGCGGATGAAGTTGATGGTCTTCCAACGAAATGTATGGCCAATGTGACACGGGTTCCAGTAAGGTCGTTGTCAAGGTAAGCGGGGCAAACGAAGGCTAGGGTTCGCATCCGTCGTCTGCAACAACGGAGAAGACAATATGACCAGGGTCTGTCGTGCATTGCACCGCTACAGTGCCTCATCTGATTGGAATTCTGACGTACGCAGTGAAAGGTGCGAAATTTGAAATTAAGCTGGTTTAAGTTATGCTTTCGCTAGATTAGAACTGGCGGAGAAGCGGTTCCCATTCGAGCTAAGGCTAGCAGGGACGAAATAACCTGCGGTTCCCCGTTTGGAATTGCAAAAATCCAAGTCGAGGCCTGCCATTAAAATATTAAATGACGGTCGAAAGCTTGCTTGGTATGTTTATAATTAAGTACCACAGTGATAATTATGTAAATTCCTTCGCTCAATAGCATCCGAATGAAGTGCCTTGCTCCAGTATCAGTACCAAGGTTGTCAGTTGCATCATGCCTTCTAAAGAGTTCACACTTGATGATATCGCTCAGGTGAGCACCCAGCTCTCGTTTTGCATTATAGTGGACGCTGAATACGTTTGCAGCATAACAAGGAAGGAGACCTCGTGCGTGCTATAACTTCAAGTCTATCAAACCTCATATCAATTATCTACATAGTGGATTATCATAGATTCCAAAGTTTACGACCTATCCCGCTTCGCAGACATTCACCCGGGAGGCGCAGGCGTGCTATATGCAGACAGCGTAGGCAAGTCCAGCGACTTTCCGACTCGACTCTTATATTCACATCAATCCCAGCTGGGAAGGATGCTACCCAGGTGTTCTTCGGACTTCACAGACTCGAGGTTCTCCAACGTCCTCAGTATGCGCGTCTCCAAATAGGAGCTATTCGCGGGCAGACCGAAACAATCAAGCCTCTTGGTCCTGGAGAACTGTCTCTTGTGCCCTATGCCGAGCCGACATGGCTCTCGTCTGGGTACTTCACTCCCTACTATAGCGATAACCACCGCAAATTCCACAGGGCTTTAAGGGCGTTTTTGATGGAAGTTGTACAACCCGAGGCAGTGAGATGCGAGGAAAACGGGAAGAGGATATCGCAGGAAGTCGTGGATAAATTAAGGTAAGCTCTCCTGCGTGAAGCTTGTGTAACTCGGTTGTTAATGATGCTACAGCGAAATAAATTTCTTGGCTATGCGCCTGGGACCAGGCAAGCATCTCAAGGGGCGTACCTTGATGGGTGGCATCGTGAAGCCCGAAGAATATGACTACTTTCATGAAGTAAGTATGCTGTTCATCAAATACCACTTCCGCTTGCTCACCTGACTTCATAGCTCATTCTCAACACCGAGATTGCGCGGTTTGGTACCAGAGCATTCGTGGACGGCCTGCTGAATGGCGGGGTCATTGCGCTTCCTCCTATTCTCAATTTCGGAACCCCAGAGCAGCAAGCCAAGTTCATACCTGACATTCTGGCTGGCAAGAAGTACATCTCCCTTGCTGTCTCCGAAGCGTTTGCAGGCAGCGACGTTAGCGGCGCGCAAACTGTTGCAAAAAGAGACGGTGACGAGTGGATTGTTACTGGAACTAAAAAGTACGCACGCATAATTTGAACTACTTCTCAAGAACGGGTCACTCACAGTCGTTGCAGGTGGATAACAAATGGGACTTTTTCAGATTACTTCACGACACTATGTAAAACAGACGTGTGTTTTACTTCAATGTCGGTCCCCTTCTGCGTTCTCATCACTATTACAGTCCGGGTTTGTTGTCTTGCTCGTTGAGCGTTCGGATGCTGTGTCTACCAAACCGGTGAAAACGTCATACTCCTCGACCGCTGGGACTGCCTTCGTCACATTCGACAAGGCACGTGTGCCTGTTGCCAATACCTTGGGTCAAGTCGGGAAAGGCATGTCGATCGTCCTGAGCAACTTTAATCACGAACGGTGGATGGTCACTGCCACGAGTCTTGGCGCACAAAGACTTGTGGTTGAAGAGTGTTTGAAGTGAGGGTGTATTTCAAGTCATTCTTCAAGTCATTCTGACGTTGGTGCAATGTTTCAAGGTGGACGAACCAACGAATTGCCTTTGGGAAACCTCTTCATGCTCAGGCCGTTGTCCGCATAAAACTCGCAACAATAATTTCTCGCGTGGAAGCCTGCCAAGCATGGATAGAAAACATCACGCATCAAATGAATAACGTTGGTCTCCAGGTTCCCTGATCGATGTACCTAAACTCGAAAATTTAGATGTCCTATCATGAACAATCCGACAAGCTTGCAGGGCCGATCGCATTGCTCAAGCAGTATGTCATATCCGTTTCCGTCGTCCGGTGCTAAGCTGATGGACTGCGGTGTAGATTCGTGTCAAAGGCTGGTCGTGAGACCGCCGAGGATGCAACCCAGATTTTCGGTGGTCGGGGTATCACCGTCACGGGTATGGGCAAGGTCATTGAGAATGTGCGTATCGACTTTCGCTCTTCCTTGGCGATACGATGCTAATGGATGTCGTGCCAAGTATCATCGCACGTCACCTTTCGATGCTATTCTTGCGGGTGCGGAGGATGTACTGGGGGACCTTGGTGTGCGGCAGGCTATTAGGAGGATGCCTAAGAATGCCCGGTTGTGAACGCTCTTATGCTGGGCCTCGAGCATCTGCTATGTAGTGCTATGTATGTTCATAGGGTCTTTGGTTTTGGATTGATGTTCTATAATTGTGCGAGTTGCGTACCACTGGGCTTTTGGACCTGTCTTTACTGAGTTATGTCGGCGAGGACCAGTAGTTTACGGAGGGCACAAAAGAAGTTCTCACAATTTGCACATCGTATAGCTGGGTATGGATATTTGAATGGTCCCAGTGCGTGCGTTCAACATTCAACTACGTGATTGAGGTTAATCGATCATCGAACCGACATCTAGCAGAAGTCGCTTTTACATGGGCTAAAACTTGAGCGATATCGTAGTAAAGGTACTTGTTACAACAAGGCGAAACAAAACATTCATGTTAATCTACGCAGTCTCCTGTTTTATACTAGTCATCTGTGTGTCATTATAGCTGCCTGAGTCACGCTTGTCATGTCGGCGAGCACCACCAATATCAACGAATCACATAAAAATCGTAGTTCTCCCAATCAGCCATCCCGCAGCACGATCAAACCTACAGCAGCAACAACCAAAGCCCAGACGCTGCTTCCTCTCGGGCTTAGTCCCAGCGCAGCACTGAGTTCTGCGGCTGAGGGTACAGGCCCGGGAGTGAAAAAAGACGCAGTGCTGTTGACAGAGATCGACGTCCCAGATGAGACAGACGAAGCACTTGAAGGCGATGTAGTGGCCGCTGAGATGGACGCACTAGGTGATGATACGGATGCGGGTGATGATACGGATGCAGGTGGCGATACGGATGTAGGTGACGGTACGGATGCAGGCGAGGTATCGGCAATGGTAGAAGTCCCAACAGGGGAGTAATCTTGATGACTGTGGTACAGTTTGTGACCAGGGAAAGCGCGCCTTTCGAGCGAGTAGCCGTGATGGTAGCAAGAGACATGGAATTCTAGCATGTGTATTGATCAGGCAATTGACTCGGACGTGCTTTACCTGAGCTTACGGTCTATATCGGCTTGTGCCTGTGTATAATCTGTAGCATGCAATGCAGTGCCGATGCATAGGAGGCAGTTGTAGTAGCTTGTTCTAAAAGATTGGGTGCAGCAGACCTCGGTCATAGGATATCCCTGGATTAGAGTCACATCAACATGGAGTGACAAGGTCGGCGATGCGAGCTTACAGCATCCACTTCATTTTGGACAGGATCGCAGATTGAGGTGCACTGTGAAGGAACGGAGCTGCTTTGTTTTTTGTACGACGGACTTGACAGTGCCCGAAGAGACTCCGTCAAATAAGAAGCGCTTGGACGAGATGAGACAAGGGTAGCAGCCATTGATAAGATTACGAGGCAGATTGGAGAGGCATGCATCGTTGACGGTCGTTACAAGGCCGTATCACGAAGATTGAGAAGGGCTCTTTGGGAGGGGGATGGCCATAATGTAGATAGGCCCACAGTATATGAAGCCAGTATCAGGTTGCAACGAGACCGATCAAGTGTCATGCACATCGTACCATCATCAAGCCTCATACATTCATCTGCGCTCATGTTAGTATCCGCGTTCCTGCCATATGTACTAAATCGATGGAAGCGAAAAAAGGTCGAGATAGCAGCTTTGCTTTTGTGTCATAGCTGCCTGAGTATTGAGTACCGGGTTCCAACTCACCAGCATGCCACAGGAGCTTGTTACCTCCTCAAAAGTTAGCCAGACATGGTGCGTGGGCGAGAACTAGCTGAATTCACGGAGAACACGAGGGAAAGAGGCTCATGCAGTTCGTACATTGTGTACCGCCACATAGATTGCCGACGTCAATTAGGTGATAAAGACGTTTGAGCGCTGATCAAAAAAATCCACGGGCTTTTCCGAAAGAATAGAGACGGCTGACGACCACGTACCTCAAACTTATCTCGAACATGCACAAATTTAATAAGTGGCAGCAGCAGAGTCCAGACGCAAACCTGTGCGATGGCAGTGTGTACAGCCGTCAAATAATTATGGGAAGTCAAAACACGTAGACCTGCCAAGCTGTAAGGGTACTTGAGAACTTGTGCTCAGGACACTGTTGAGATTCGAGGTACATGTCCAATCAATGGTCATAGCCCGTGTGGTGACTAGCTATAGCGGAGAATATATGTATGGGCCTGCAAGGACATGCTGACCTACCTTGGGATGAACCTGGCTCTCAGGCCACCTGCAACCAACGTGGAATTTTTCTCGTGTAATCTCCCCCCATCATGGAAAGGTCTAGCTAAGTAGGCTATATATATTGTAGTCACAAGTCTTGTGTCTGGGCCGTTCGCGTGAGCCCCTGAGACGATAAGATACACAGCCAGACTGGTCTTTCGAGCCGACCTCGGACTTCTAAGTATCCTTATAGACTGAGTACAACAAAGACAAAGTACAAGGCGAAACAAAATGTCAAAAGTTATCTGTTTTACATATTAGTCATGTGTGTCATTATAGCTGCCTGACTCACGGTTGCGCATCAGTCTTATGTTGGCGAGCACCAACAATATCAGCAGGTTTCTGAATCAACTCTCTCGCAGCACGATCAAACCTATAGCAACAGCAACCAAACCCCAGAGTCTGCTTCCTCCTGGGCTTAAGCCAAGTGCAGCACCAAGTGCTGAGGGACCAAGTCCTGAGGGTACAGGCCCGGGAGTGAAAAAAGAGGTATTGGCAGTGGCAGAGGTCGACGTCCCAGATGAAGTAGACGAAGCACTTGAATGGAGTGTAGTAGTCGCTGAGATGGACGTACTAGGTGACGATACAGATGCGGGTAACGGCACAGATGTAGGTGACGGTACGGATGTAGGTGACGACACGGATGCAGATGACGGTACGGATGTAGGTGACGACACGGATTCAGGTGAAGTACCGACGATGGTAGAGGTTCCAATAAGGGAATAAGTGAAGGGAGCGCCATACAGACTTTGACCAGGGAAAGCAGAGGTCAACGTCCCAGATGAGGTAGACGAAATACTTGAAGGAAATGTAGTGGCCGCTGAGATGGACGTACTAGGTGACGATACGGACGAGGGCGACGATACGGATGTAGGTAACGATACAGATGCAGGTGAAGTACCGACAAGAATAGAGGTTCCAACATTTGAAAAAGGTGGGTGAGTGCGAGACAGTTTTTGACCAGGGAAGGTGTGCTCTTTGAGTGGATAGCCGTAATGGTGGCAAGAGACATGGAGTTCTGGTATATGTAGTGATCAGGCAATTGACTCGGATGTACTTTACTGGTGTGAATCTGAGCTTACGGTCTAGATCGGCTTGTGCCTGTGTATAATCTGTAGCATTCAACGCAGTGCTGACGCATAAGAGGCAGTTGTAGTAGCTTGTCTCAAAGGACTGAGTGCAGCATGCGGTCGTGGGGCATCCCTGGACGAGAGTTAGCACATGAACCCGAACAAGGTAAAGGATGCAGTGCAGCTCACAGCGTCCAATTCATCGTTGACAGGGTCGCAGGTTGAGGTGCACTGTGAAGAAACGGAGCTGCTTTGTTTTTCGTGCGACGGACTCAACAGTGCCCGATAAGACTGCCTCAAATATGAAGGACTTGGACGAGATGAGACAAGGGTAGTGGCTATTGATATGACTATGAGGCAGATTGCAGAGACATGCATCGTTGATGATCGTTACAAGCCAAGATCAAGAAGGACCCCTTGGGAGGGGAAGGACCATAATATAGGCCCAGGCCCCACAGTATATCATGATAAGGCCAGCATCAGGTTACAATGAGTTCGATCAAGTGTCATGCACATCGTACCATCATCAAGCGTCATGCATTCATGTGCGCTCATATTAGCGGTTCGCGTTCCTGCCATATGTCCTAAATTGATAGAAGCAAAAAAGGTGACGATGGCAGCTTTGCTCTTGTGATGCTATTCATAGCTGCCTGAGTATTGATCACTGAGTTCTGACTCGAACTTACTCTGAGCATGCCACAGGACCCTTTTACCTCTCAGCCAGACGTGTTACGTCTGTGAGAACTATTTAAATTTATGGAGAATACGAGAGAAGGAGGCTCGTACAATTCGTACATTGTTGGCACCGCCAAGAGGTACCCGCTCGAGAGGTACCACCCTGATAATTTCCCACGCCCTAGGAGTATACTAAATTTAGTAATTTCTGTGGTACCAACAGAACATCCTAGGCGTCGTACAGACGAGCATATACAACTTTTAGATTCATTTTGTCTTCTTCTTCTTGACTACTGCATATGCCACTGCAGAACAAATCTGCCTCGGGAGCATCAAGCAAACCACATTCAAAATGAAACTATCAAAAATAGAATCAGCCGCGGTGATAGAAGCACATCGAAACAAGACAAATACCCAGTGATTGCGGCTATCGAAACTGCACTGGCTATGATTTCTGATTCTGGCCCTCGACACCAGCAAAATTCGTCTTGTGGGTCATCAGGGTGAGTGTCTGCGTTTGGAATGTCATGATTCGTCACTTGAAGCGAGCTAAGGCGTGCTGCCGCGGGACTCCTGACTTCTTGCCTAGGATCACCTCCAAATCATGACAGGAGTTCACATTCACCCACAGGAATACTCAGACGTAATCCCTTGGCGAACCTCTGCAAGTTCTGGACAAGCTGCAGTCCGAAACCACATGGTGCCGATTCATTGGCCAGCTCTTCATTAATATCGATGATGTTATCATTGCATAGTGTTAGCCGATATTTATTTATTATCGCAACAGTGAGCTTGGTGATTTCGGCCTCACCAGCACCAGTTACAGGCTGCCAGGCTTTTGCAGGGGCGGCAGGGGCGGCAACAATAGCTGATTGCACACTTACACTTTTCGGCTGGAAAAAAGAGGTGAGCATCCGATTATTCTCAACTGCGCTGATATTTTTACTATGCTCGAGACTCTCGGTATAAGCTTTCCAATTAACTTCGCCTCGAGGGCGATATTTACATCCCGGTTGCAAGAAGCACAAGAAGTGCTGACGTCCTGATGAAATTAGGTTCAGATAAGGATCCATTCCCTGGAGAGTTTCATACAGCTGGCTGGGACACCTTTACTTTTTTCTTTGACGATGTTCTGTGTATTAAGGTCTCGAACAAGTCTGAATCAACTTCATTATCGTCATCATTGTCTGCAATCTAAGACAACTTATATTTGATGCGCGGACTGGCGTTTGAAGCGGGAGCGAGTACTGCCACATAGATTGCCGACGTCAACTAGACGTTTGAGCGCTGATCCAAAGGGTGATATGGGGTTTTCCGAAAGAATTGAGACGGCTAACGCCCACGTGCCTATGTAGAATTCATCTCGAACAGGCACAAATTTACACGGCAGCAGAGTCCAGACGCAAACCTGTACGAGGGAGTGGCGGTGTGTAGAAACAGCCAAATGATTATGGCAAGAGGCCCGGGGCTGCTTGACAACTGTGCTCAGGACATAGTTGAGGTTCGAGGTAGACGTCCAATCAGTAGACATAGCCTATGTGGTGACTAGCTATAGCGGAGAATATATGCAAGTACGAACCTCCGAGGACATGCTCATTGCTCGCAGGCTAAGTTGAGTGGAATGAACAAATACCTAGCGCGGGAGTTTCTTTCCTTTTTCTAAATCTTGCCTGTGCGCTCTCTAGCAATCGACGAGGCTCTTGCGCATATTCTATGTCTGTTTTATTTTTATTTCATGAAATAGACATTTGCTTCCGCATCGATGCCATGGTGACCATATTATATTCTCGTGCAGATTTTGCGAGCTTCCCGCTGTACACACACTGTAACGTGGCATGAGGAGAATCTGACTGCCCTAGCTACTCTGGCACTGCCAGACAGATGGCAGAACCGCAAGAGGATATACTATATGATTTAATGTATCATTTCAGTGTATGATAGCCCACTTTACATAAAACTCCCACACTGGGGGCTAGCCTCTGAACTCGATGATCGAAAACAACTTCAAAAAGGGGGATGCTCCTTCTGCCAAGTCCAACAGATACTGGCTATCACATCCGAGTCCACATTGCTGACAGAAAACCAACACAATGCCGCCACGCTAACTTGCACATTGTACAACCTAGACCGAACTTCTGTGAATTGATATGGAGGTCGCCAAACAGCTCGAAACCAGCTTTGCATTCGTCCCTCCACTTTCAGCAGTTTCCAGTGATAATCTCAAAGATCCTGAATAAATCTCACTTGATGCTGAGTTTACTCGACTCGAAGATATTCATAATGCGGAAAAAACGATGGGCACAGAGTGTGCCTTGGACTGGGATGTGGACGGGAAGGAAGTTTTGAAAGGGAGAACATTTGACTTTGCAGAACTGCAGCATTCGAGGATGAAATTATGGTCACAGATCATGATGAAAATGAAGATGGGACATGGAATATCGATTCTATGTTGCTGTCGCGCTGCGCGCCCCTTTTCTCCCAACGCCTTTCAAGAGCAATGCCCGCCGAGGCAAAGGGAATTGGGGGCGGTATCTCTGTCAGGCGGCGTGGGAGGGCCTCGAGGGTGCATTGAAAGAGTGGGAGAAGTGAACCCGCAAAGCGATGAGAAGGCTGGGCGTGATGATGAACTGTCGGTTGATACCAATAGCTTTATATATGGGTGCTTGAAGGCCTAAGTTGAAGACGACGTGAGTCTGTAATTAGTGGTCCGTATACAGTAATTGCACGTTACCTGTCCTATGGCTCTTCTAGGATCCCCAAGTATAGGTGGGGGAGCATGATCCCCATGTACAGACAATGATCCTCATTTGGATGACCAAGACCAGACACCCTCGCCTACTGGGATCCTGTTCTTATGTCTCACAACAAGATATCGGGAATAGTTGAATCAAATTCGAGGTGTGCTGGCATTAATTGCAAATAGCATCTATCTGAAGGGTGATTTCAGGTAGAATAGTATTCAGGACATAAAAAGCAAGCCGTCCTCCTACCATCCTCATTCAAATTTACTTCCGAGATTCCATATCATTTCCTACAAATAACGTCTCTCTCCTTCCAAGTTGTCCTCGCCGCTGTTACTGCTTTGACAGTGAATTCCAATCAGGTGGCAGCTTTACATTTGAGTTTTTATTGACTCACCATCGGCGTGGTAGCCATCATATGTATATATGTGTGTGAGATCGGATGAGTTACAGCGAGTCGTGTTTCTGCCTCCCATTGGTGCAGCGCGGTTGATAGAACATAAGTAGTTTGTTGCATGATGCGAAGTGCTTACTTTGCAAATTTCCGTCAGCCATCTGCTGGCAGGGCAAATGTCGTCTGTTATAAGTTCCGCGCAAATAGTATAAAGGCACTCCTTTCCTACCGATTTATTTCTGAGATTATCACGAATAATGCGTCTCTCCTTCCGAGTCGTCTTCGTCGTTGTTGCTGCTTTCACAGTGTCCATGACTGTCAGTGCTGACAGTGAATGCAATGAAATTGGCTGGCCTTGCAGGTCAGACGATGATTGCTGCCGTGGCTATAAATGCAGACAAATGCCGCTCGCAGAATCAGATGAAGACCATGAGGTGAGTATGAGTAGCTTCATCTAAGATCTGTTGACTCACCGGCATGGTAGACAGGAGGCTACGTAAATCTGTGTGAGGTCCCATGAGCTACGGTAAGTTATGTTTCTGCTTTCTCGGTGCAATGTGGTTAATGCCACCGCATGTACATAGTTTGTTGCGGGAATACTTGCTTCTGAACAGATTTTGTTGCTATTCGAGCAACGAAAATTTCAGTATAGAGAAATATCTCAAAACCATGAATATATGATTTATTGAACTCTTACGTAGTTGGGTTGTGTCAAGCGCAAACATCCCGCCCGTTAAATGTGTCGAAAGACATGGAAGGAGGGTTTGCAGGCATTAGCCGTTTGGCGGGATAAATTTTTAAGGTGTTGACATATTGGAAAATAAGATAATAAAAATTGAAGAGAGAATCGATAGAGGGGATGTCATGGATCCGCGATGATCAAAACTGCGTGGCAGAAAAGTGGAAAGCAGAAGGCCGTGATAAGTGTAATATGGTAAAAACAGATAGGCGGAGTCGGGCACTGGCCAGTAGTGACGGGCCATCGCCACTACAAACGACTGTCTGCCTAGAGAGTATGAAAACTTGAAGTTTTTAACAGGCACGCTGTCACAAAAACCATCAGAGTTAAACCTTTCAGTTCAACAAAAGCTTTTGCGAAACGTACCATAGGCGTTGATAAGCTTCCCCTCAACCAGGATCCTGAGCATCTCAGAAATAACATGCAGACACTCTGTGCTGCATATCTCGAGATCTAGAGAGTGGTCAAGCTGCTAGTATTTGTCGAACGTTGCCACATCACCTTTGGGGTATGCTAAAAATAGTAAGGCTTAATCAGATGACGGAACTGAACATATAAGTTACAACGCGAGCGAGATTTACACATCAGCAGAAGGCACTTCTAGTCCAAAAACTTCTTGAGTAATGTCGTAAAGTAAAAGTAATACAATAAGGCAGACAAAATGTTAATACTATTTATGTGGTTATAGATCCGAGGTTGCAACCTGTCTTATGTTAGTGAGCACCAACAATATATGAATCGCAGAAAAATTGTACAGTAGTTTCCCCAATCAGCTATTTCATAGCACGGTTAATCCTATAACAGCAGCAGCCAAAGCCCAGACTCCACTTTCTCCTGCGCTTAGCCCCAGCGCAGCACTTGACGTTGTAGGTGTAGATGTGGACGAAGTTGCAGTGCCTTTGGCAGAGGTCGACGTCCCTGAGGAGGCGGACGAAACACTTGAGGGTAGTACAGTGATCTTCGATATGTATGTAGGTGACGACACAGACACAGGTGAAGTGCCGGTAGTGGTAGAAGTTCCAGCAGGGGGAGAAGTTGAGAGAGTGCGGGACGGGTTTTGACCAGGAAGAGTGAGCTCTTGGAGTGTATAGCCGTTATCATAGCAAGAGACATAGAGTTCTAGTGTATATATTCAAGTTGATCAGGCAATTGACTCGGATTTGCTTTACAAATGTGAAACTGAGCTTACGGTCTAGATCGGCTTGTGCCTGTGTATAATCTGTAGCATTCAATGCAATACCGACGCATAAGAGGCAGTTGTAGTAGCTTGTTTCAAAAGACTGGGTGCAGCATGCGGTTATGGGGCATCCCTGGAGGAGAGTTAGCACATGAACACGGACAGGACAATGGATGCAGCTCACCTCGTTCACTTCATTGTTGACAGGATCGCAGGTTGAGGTGCACTGTGAAGGAACGGTGCTACTTTGTCTTTTGTACGACAGAGTCGACAGCGCCCGAAAAGAATGAGTCAGATAAGAAGTATTTGGACGAGAAGAGACGAGGGTAGCAGTCAATAATAAGACTAGAAAGCAGATTGTAGAGGCATGCATCGTTGACTGTCGTTACAAGGTCGTAACACGAAAATCAAAAAGGGCTCGTTGGAAGAGGAAGAGGGAAGCCACGTTATGATGGGCCCAGCTGGAGCACAGTATATAAGTGCAAAAATGCGAGCAGAAGATAGCGTCGGTGATCATGCCATGCCTTCATGACAATATTGCAAGGTCTCATGCACATGCATCATGTGCGCACATCCTGTATTCTAGATTTATTTATAAGTCCGATCATTACGTCTTAGACTATAGTATGCACTGGTGCTTTGAATTTCTGCTAGATATAGCCAACGTGTCTTCTACCGTACTGTCACAGTGGCGTGGTCGTCGGTCGACAACCCTTCGAAGGAGCACGAGCAAGTAGGATCAACGACAAAACTAGGAGTTATAGCATCTTTTGTCCGTTCATTTCGGCGAGAAGCATAAATGAGAACTTTGTCACAGCGCCTGAAGGCCTTTAAGTACTCGCCGAACTTAACTTGAGAAGATTGGTATAAGAACAATAATACTGAGATTCGACATTTGTATCCACCAAAAAATCATATTGTTTCATATCATTTCAGGACGAATTTCAATCCCGAGGGCAAGGAAGAACACTAGGGCGGTAAGTATCTCGCCTCGTCATTGCTCTACAGCACCGGGAGTAAGCTCAAAATATTGTGGCGCACTGAACCTTCAAGTTGTGCCATGCTCGTGCAGAAGAGTTCACTCCGCAACTGCAATCACGATAAGAGCAGGGATGGTCATGAACTCAAGGTAACGGTCTGTGCTTGAACTGTGGCAGAGACTTACTAGCAACTTGAGGACGACGCCCTCCGATCACACTATGCAGCATGTTGAGTTGCACGCAAGTCTCGGACACGTTCTGCAAAGTAATACCAACTCAGGTTTTACAGTGAACCCGCTGACAAACGCATAGCGTACTCCTACAGAAAAATTCCTACTTATATATGCCAGCCAACGCTAAAACCATGCTGCCGACGCCCGGTAATATTGCGCCATTGATGCGCCATCGATCCCGAAGATTCCCGATAAGTCTCGAGCTCGTACCTCGACCCCTGATAATCCAACACAGCACTCCAGAACTCCAGAGTTCCTACCTAGTCGGGTTCTAGTTGCACCGTGAAATTCATGACCAACTGTAGTCAGGGCTAAGTGAGTCATATTCAATCAATACCCGTATGTATGATACCGAATCATCACTGGGAGTCATTGCAAGACGAAGATTCACATGAAAGAAGGCTGCGGCAACCACAATATGGTCATCTCGGCGCCAAAGGTCACTTGGGCTCAAGGGGCTTTGATTGTTAACTGGCACTACAGGTGCGTAAGGGCAAAACGCCCGTTTCCTGCGGGTCACAAGTTAACTCGAACAACTTCAAATTTGGACTTTTTGCTAGGTGTAGAATTAACATAAAACCAAACTGTACACTCAGTATTGCTACAATTGGATCATCAGCAAGCAGAGCTAGAAGTATCGATTTAGCAACCGCCAGAAACAGTCAAGGCTAAGAACTCACATATCTCGGCAATTCGACCAGTGTTCTCCATGAGCCATGCGACTCAAATCAATTTGTTGCGCACTGGGTATCGTAAACACAGTCCCAGGAGAGGGAAATGGATGTTCTCGGGAAGCGGGCGGTACCCAGAAAAGCAGCCGATCATCGGCTCCGGCTATCCATCCATCGGTTTGCGAGAGAGGGGTTGAATGAAGATGATGATGAGAGGTGCCCTCAAGTAGCTCAGCTGTGTTGTGCAGTGCGTGCTCCAAGCTGGATGCGAAGCAAATGGTATGATTGTTGCAAGTATTGGTTGGTATGGTAGTCTCCTGTTTGCAAGGTGTGCGGTGACGTATATCAAAAGAGGATGCAAAGGACGGGATCTCTGTGTGCTCCTGGAATTGCTGCCCCATCGCTGCATCCCACAGTCGAACAGTGGAATCATGCGAACCAGACACGATGCGAGTGCCATCGGGGGAGAACGAGACTGAGTTGACCGAATAAGTGTGCCCTCGGAAGGGCTCACCCAATGGCAGCCCTGTCGCTGCATCCCACAGCCGGACAGTGGAATCTGCAGAACCAGACACGATGCGAGTGCCATCGGGGAGAACGAGACTGAGTTGACCCAAGAAGTGTGCCCTCGGAAGGGCTCACCCAATGGCAGCCCCGTCGCTGCATCCCACAGCCGGACAGTGGAATCTGAAGAACCAGACACGATGCGAGTGCCATCGGGGGAGAACGAGACTGAGTTGACCGATTCAGTGTGCCCTCGGAAGGGCTCACCCAATGGCAGCCCCGTTGCTGCATCCCACAGCCGGACAGTGGAATCATAAGAACCAGACACGATGCGAGTGCCATCGGGGGAGAACGAGACTGAGTTGACCGATTTAGTGTGCCCTCGGAAGGCTCACCCAATGGCAGCCCCGTCGCTGCATCCCACAGCCGGACAGTGGAATCTGAAGAACCAGACAGGATGCGAGTGCCATCGGGGGAGAACGAGACTGAGTTGACCCAAGAAGTGTGCCCTCGGAAGGGCTCACCCAATGGCAGCCCCGTCGCTGCATCCCACAGCCGGACAGTGGAATCATCCGAACCAGACACGATGCGAGTGCCATCGGGGGAGAACGAGACTGAGTTGACCGATTCAGTGTGCCCTCGGAAGGGCTCACCCAATGGCAGCCCCGTTGCTGCATCCCACAGCCGGACAGTGGAATCATAAGAACCAGACACGATGCGAGTGCCATCGGGGGAGAACGAGACTGAGTTGACCCAATCGGTGTGCCCTGGGAAGGGCTCACCCAATGGCAGCCCCGTCGCTGCATCCCACAGCCGGACAGTGGAATCTGAAGAACCAGACACGATGCGAGTGCCATCGGGGGAGAACGAGACTGAGTTGACCGATTCAGTGTGCCTCGGAAGGGCTCACCCAATGGCAGCCCCGTTGCTGCATCCCACAGCCGGACAGTGGAATCATAAGAACCAGACACGATGCGAGTGCCATCGGGGGAGAACGAGACTGAGTTGACCGATTTAGTGTGCCCTCGGAAGGGCTCACCCAATGGCAGCCCCGTCGCTGCATCCCACAGCCGGACAGTGGAATCTTCTGAACCAGACACGATGCGAGTGCCATCGGGGGAGAACGAGACTGAGTTGACCGATTCAGTGTGCCCTCGGAAGGGCTCACCCAATGGCAGCCCCGTCGCTGCATCCCACAGCCGAAAAGTGGAATCTCTTGAACCAGACACGATGCGAGTGCCATCGGGGAGAACGAGACTGAGTTGACCCAATCGGTGTGCCCTCGGAAGGGCTCACCCAATGGCAGCCCCGTCGCTGCATCCCACAGCCGGACAGTGGAATCTGAAGAACCAGACACGATGCGAGTGCCATCGGGGGAGAACGAGACTGAGTTGACCCAAGAAGTGTGCCCTCGGAAGGGCTCACCCAATGGCAGCCCCGTCGCTGCATGCCACAGCCGGACAGTGGAATCAAAAGAACCAGACACGATGCGAGTGCCATCGGGGGGAGAACGAGACTGACAAAACTGAAGAAGTGTGCCTCGGAAGGGCTCACCCAATGGCAGCCCCGTTGATGCATCCCACAGCCGGACAGTGGAATCAAGAGAACCAGACACAATGCGAGTGCCATCGGGGGAGAACGAGACTGAGTTGACCCAAGAAGTGTGCCCACTGATCACGGTCTGAATAGCCGGCCAGTTCACAAGACGTCCATCTATCACACGAAGGGTGTTTGGAAACTTTCCAGCAAATCTTGTAGCTATCGTGGACTTTGTGGGCGAAAACGGCAGCGCTGATAAATATAGATGCGGTGCTGTGCAAAATCATCCCACTACACAGTTGGACGAATCTCTGCACATCCATGGCAGTAGACAAGAGCATTTCGTGGCCCGATTGGCCCTGCGTTCACCCGTAAGCACTTCGCCTGACATCACCTAATGGCTCTGTTCTCACCTTCAGCCACTTGGAAATCAGTGGAAGCACGCTAACTGCGCTGCCGAGTGTATTGAGGAGACCGAGTGCTTCAATCCAGAAGAGTAGCCGCTCGTTGTCAAACAGTGATCCTATTTCCTTTGCGAGCGCTGCGTCGAAGTCTGTTGCTCCGACATGCGTAGCCCAAAATTTACACGAATAGGACAGATGTGGGGAAATGGATTTTGCGATTCGATCCGGCAGCCCAGCGTCTTCGCTATTGGGGAGGTATGAAGACTTTAAATCACACATATTGAAGCGAAGGTCCTTTTCCATCACTCGAAGTGACGCAAAGCGAGATCTCGTTGCGAGTTCGACATCTCCACGAAAAAGTCTCCGCTGGATGATTTGTCTGTCAAGAATTCGCGGAAGGATGCGTGAAGGGGGCGGATGGGGCTAGATGAGTTGGTGGTACCGCTTAGCAGCGATCCCATATATCCTACCACGACTTCCACTTTATAACGATCCTTTTGGTCCGGAAAATGGCTCCGCATGGCATTCAGGGCATCTAAAGGGAGGGGTTCGGTTGCACCAAGTATTTGTCCCATCACAGAATGAAACTTCGCTAGCGCTCGCTCATACTCCGTTTTTGTGTATCTGTCCTTCCCCATGTGTTCTCCTAAAATGAAATTGTATATGTCGTACAACAGGGTTTTCCGTTCCCCATAATCCTGGGACACGACAGCATTGAAGCGATCAATGGGGTATGAGCCGAGAGGGGTTTCTTGAATATAGTTGCATGCAAGACGTGCCCACTCAAATAGTCCACCAGCTTTGTCGGCGAGGTCTCCAAACTCTTTGTCTCCAAGATCAGCCAGCTTTTTCAGCTCGTGAGACACAAATGTACGGATGTCTCCCTTCGAGACTGCTTCTGGAATGTCGTCCATGGATAATCGGAGAATATGCTCAGCACCGTGAAATGCATCATCGATATCACGAAGTGGGCGAGATGTGACGATAATCCGAAAGTTGGATGGGAGTTCAGTGATTTGTGGAAGACCTTCGCCCTCTAGTGTACCCGCAAGTATACGGAGAAGGGCACGCCGTGTCTCAACTCCCCCGCTCTCGTCTAATGCTTCAATGATGATCAAGACGGGCCCTACGCTCGACCCAGAAAACTTCTTTAGCGGTTCCATGAACAGCTTGCGCCACTGCTGGATGATATCTGTTGTGTTCTTCAGCGCATTGTCATTTTTGACTGCATTCGCCAATGTTCGCCTGATCTCCGGATCACGGTCAGCGAGGTCACGAGCGATGGTGGAGAACACTTTTTCATGACGCTTATCGGCTTTAAGGTCCCGGTTGAAGCAGAAACACGAACTAAGCCCTCCCAAGTCGTTGAACGAGTTCGCAATGGTGTGAGCGATGGCTGATTTGCCCTTGCCTGCAGGGCCAGATAGCCACAGCACACGCTGAGCAGTATCTCCGCTGTCGTTGATCCATTCAGTGATCTGGGAGAGAATGTCCGTGCGTGTCCCCGGTAGGCATTGCTTCATGGTATCTCGTCCCGCGCCCGCTGCGTAAGGCATACCGTTCAGATCCAGTTTGTCACTCAGTTCATCACCTGGAGGGGTATGAGTAAATGAAAAGTCAGAACGTCCAAATCCTTGCCTGTGCACCGGACGAGATCGGTTATGTTCCGAATAGCTTGGTCCCGAAATTGTTGCATAAGCTCATCCAAAGCCTTGTTGTACTGCATGATCAGATCATCCGTCTCCGAAATGACATTCTTCCCAAGTCTCTTCCCTGTGATAATGGTATAAGTCTGACAACGTGCGGAGTACAATAACTCAATAACTTACAAAAGCTCTTGTTCTCCGAGTAGTCCCTGATGAAACGCGCGCACTCTAGAGTCTGCTGGGCAATCCGTCCAGCGATGCTGCGCTGGGATGAAATCTGGCCAAGTGTGTCGTCCTGTGACATGAAGCGGTAGACTTGCTCTAATTTCTCAAGAAGAGATTGTACAGATTTGTCGCGTTCTGTTTGAGCGAGAATGATCTGCATAGAGTCAACAACTATTGAACAGGAGCGCGCAACTCCACGTACTTTGGATGCAGCAGACAGCACACCCAGCGCCATCTTTGCGTAAGGATGTACCTATGTAACTTGATTAGCTCGCTTCGAACTAAAAAGGATACCCCATACATTTGCAAGATTCTCAATGACTGTGTCAAAAATTCTGAGTGGCTGAAGATATGTGGTTTGAAAATTGTCTGCGGTATCGAGATCTTCTGGCGCATCCTTTGCTGCGGATGCCACAGAAGTGGCATGTGTCCCGAGTGGTTTCATACTCTGCATCCCCTCACTGGCGTCATGAAGTTTGATCTCAACTAACTGGAGATCAGGAATCTCTTCCACGCTAGCAGGGGCGTCGAGAACCTGCATGACGACCGGAGTTTAGATATGAAAGCTGGATTGTTTGGCGTAAATACCTTCGAAGCATGTTCTCCGGGTGCTCCTTGATTCACAGAGTCACTGGGATTCTCAGATGTGGCAGGCTTATCATGATCGGAAGGATGCAGACGCGACACATCCTTGGTGGACCTCAGACAAGTTCAAGATCAAAATAATGACCACCTACCTCAATATTCTGATTCGATGAAGCACCTTCGGGGGTTCGGTGGCGGGAACGCTTGAAGGGTTTCTGCCCAAACGATGTCAGCCATATTCCAGTTCTCTAGCATTCACGTCGACATACAGAGACTTTTTTAATCACATTCTTCTTAAATTTCTGCAGGGCCTGACGGAATTTAGTACGAGGCTGGTTCTGGATGAAAAATGCGTCAGAGGCAACGATGATGTTTTTAGCGCTTGTCGACAGTTATCCCATGAGAGTACGCACCGAGCTCTCACCAGGAGTTGCCTCTCTAGATCGAGGAGATTCAGAGGCTTCTAGAGGAGGATTTGTCCTGTGGTCTTCTTTCATTGTGAACAGTAAAAGATTAGGATCAGGGTGAGGGAAAAACGAGAAGAGAGAGTGGAACCATTTAATAGGCACCCAGATACCCTTGACCACAGCCTCAAGGCCGCCGCGGCAACGTGGATTTATTTAGTACAACCAGCGCTAGTCATTCTACCATGGGCATTGCGAAGTTGGAACGAGGATCGTGCAAGTGCTAGCCTGGAAAGGCATCATTCATGGCGGAACAAGCTTGATTAATTCACAGGTGGCAAGCAAGTTAAATATGTATATGACATGACGTTGGAAAGCACTGATCACAATCGTCAGGCTGAACTTGGACAGATTGTGCAACGACTTGTAGGGACAGCGTTCGCCGTTGAACTTGAAGGCAGTACAGTACTTGCTCGCAGAAGCAGATGCGAGTGCGGAACCAAGAGGTTGAGAGGGAGTGGGAAGGGTAGAGTATCCAGTTGGACGAGATGAAACAAAGATACTAACAGCCACTGATTAGACGAAGTAGCTGGGCCGATATTTGCACTCCCGGAATTGATCAGACCTGGAAATTAAACAAATTAATCGGATTTCGAGGCGTTAGAAGTTAGAATCATGATTACTATCAGTATCCTACTTCTCACGATTGGATCGATCATCGTGCTTCAATCTTCCAGGTGTACGTATGCACCATTATTCAAATTCTATCACATCTCTTAGTTCCTGCACTCATCAGTAACCTTCATCGCCGGCCATGCATTCCAACTACTTGGTCTCCCAGTTTTTCGTGGAGGCTGATATTTCAGCCAGCGTCATCTAGTTTGTTCCTGGGCCACCTCCAGACTTCGTCGCATAGGCCATATCGCACCCCGGTTTTGCAGCACCCGCTTCACAGGCACACCTTTATAGCCAAGAAGCTATGCGGGAGCGTTTCTATGAACCTAGACAAGTACAGAGGGTATCCGAGAATCGTCGACGACACAGGAGGGAACTTCCATGTCACCCACAAATCAGCAAGGATGCGAAATATAGTTTTGCAAATCATTCAATGAGCTTTGAGTATCAAGGTACGCATGTCGTATGTATATCTGGCACGCAACATTGATATGTTTATGCAGAACAAATAGTCTGCGTTGTCACGGCTTTATGTTCCTCTTCGTTTTGGTCAAAGATCCGCTCCCGTCTGAGGTTGCGAAGTTCTCGGGTCATCATCAGAATTCAGAACTCTATGGGACCCATAACGTGCGTTCTGTTTCTATGCATCAGGCTGCATACCAGTCACTGAGCAATGTTGCAGAGGTCGTCCAGCTTATGATAAAATAATAGGCGTTGTCCAGAACGCCGAGGATGCGCGAGGGCTTGTCGGAGGCACCAGTAAGGTGGGTTGTACGACCCATCCGCAACTTTTCTCATAGTCCTACAGGTGATGGCTCGAAGGGCTACTTTATACAACCTATCATCATTCTAACCAAAGATCCCAACTCGATCACGATAAAATCCTCGTTCCCGTCATCACTGCAAACGTTATATTCAGAAATGCGACCAGATGTACTAGCAACTTCTCACTCATGTCAGAGTACGATGACGCGAATTATGAGAAGACTCTATAACTCATCAACAGCACCTTGCCTCATGCACCAACTGTAAGTCGTAAGGTCTCTGCGACATGCGTTGACCGATAACCTCTTTTCCAGCTTTGCTGCAGACCACAAAGCCATTATGACTACTGCAAATAAGCTATGCAATGCTGCCAGTAACGGACTGGCGCCGTCGCGACCCTTTGGAGGAGCACGAGCAAGTTGGACCAACGACCAAGCTGCGAGTACTGGCATCTTCTATCTGTTCGTTTTGGCGAGAAGCATAAAGAGAACTTCGTGAGCTTGGAGGACTTCCACTACCCATCGAATTTGGTTTGAGATAATTAGTATCAGAATACAATGCTAAGAATCGATATTTGTATCAATCACAGAATGATGTTGTTTCAGGACGAACTCTAAAGCATTTTGAGGAGCAAGGAAGAACACTAGAACAGCAAATATCTCGCCTCGTTGCGCTGTCATTACTCTACGGTACAGAGGTAAGCTCAATAGATTTTTGAAACCTTCAAGTCGCGGAAGTATTCAAAATCTGCAATTGCAACCGTGAGGATGGTCATGGACTCCAGGTTACCAGTTCGTTGCTTGAACTCTGGGAAACTCAGAGGCGACGCAGTCTGATAACACTGAAGCTCCCGGAGTTCCTTACTCAAGTTCTCCTTGTACCGTAACATTCACGACCCCCTGTTGTCGGGACTCAGTAAGTCGGACTCGAGTCAAATGTGAATAAGAATCAGTACCCATATGTGCGATACTGAATCACTGGGAATCATTGCAAGATGGTACTTCACATGAAAGCAAGGCTAGGGCTATCACAAGACGGTGGTTTCGGCGCGCATGATAACTTCGGCTTAGCAAGCTTCAAGATTGGTTATCAGCTGGCGCAACAAGTTTGTAAAAGGCACCGTATTCAGTGGGTCATTTCATTGGAACAACTTGGGCTGGATGTTAGGTATAGAATCAACACGGAACAAAACTGTATATTCGGTACTGGTACAATCGGGTCATTTGCAAGTAGAGCTAGAAGCATTGATTGAGCGACTACAAGGAACAATCAAGGCTAAGAACTCACGCATCTCGGCAATTCGACCAGTGTTCTCCATGAGCCATGCGACTCAAATCAATTTGTTGCGCACTGGGCATCGCAAATACAGTCCCAGGGGAGTGAAATGGTTGTTCTCGGGAAGCGGGCGGTACCCAGAAAAGCAGGCGACGATCAGCTCCCATCATCCATCCATCATTTTCCGAGACAGGGGTCGAATAAAGATCATGATGAGAGAGCTCAGCAGAGTTGGGGAGGGCATGCTCCAAGCCTGATGCGAAGCAAATGTCACGATTGTTCCAAGTGTTGGTAGGGATGGTAGTCTCCTGTTTGCAAGGTCTGTGGTGACGTATATCAAAAGAGGATGCAAAGGACGGGATCTCTGTGTGCTCCTGGAATTGCTGCTCCATCGCTGCATCCCACAGCCGGACAGTGGAATCTCTTGAACCAGACACGATGCGAGTGCCATCGGGGGAGAACGAGACTGAGTTGACCGAATAAGTGTGCCCTCGGAAGGGCTCACCCAATGGCAGCCCCGTCGCTGCATCCCACAGCCGGACAGTGGAATCTCTTGAACCAGACACGATGCGAGTGCCATCGGGGGAGAACGAGACTGAGTTGACCGAATAAGTGTGCCCTCGGAAGGGCTCACCCAATGGCAGCCCCATCGCTGCATCCCACAGCCGGACAGTGGAATCTGAAGAACCAGACACGATGCGAGTGCCATCGGGGGAGAACGAGACTGAGTTGACCGATTCAGTGTGCCCTTGGAAGGGCTCACCCAATGGCAGCCCCGTCGCTGCATCCCACAGCCGGACAGTGGAATCTGAAGAACCAGACACGATGCGAGTGCCATCGGGGGAGAACGAGACTGAGTTGACCGATTCAGTGTGCCCTTGGAAGGGCTCATCCAATGGCAGCCCCGTCGCTGCATCCCACAGCCGGACAGTGGAATCATTTGAACCAGACACGATGCGAGTGCCATCGGGGGAGAACGACACTGAGTTGACCGATTCAGTGTGCCCTCGGAAGGGCTCACCCAATGGCAGCCCCGTTGCTGCATCCCACAGCCGGACAGTGGAATCTGAAGAACCAGACACGATGCGAGTGCCATCGGGGGAGAACGACACTGAGTTGACCGAAAAAGTGTGCCCTCGGAAGGGCTCACCCAATGGCAGCCCCGTCGCTGCATCCCACAGCCGGACAGTGGAATCAAAAGAACCAGACGCGATGCGAGTGCCATCGGGGGAGAACGAGACTGAGTTGACCCAAGAAGTGTGCCCTCGGAAGGGCCCACCCAATGGCAGCCCCGTCGCTGCATCCCACAGCCGGACAGTGGAATCAAAAGAACCAGACGCGATGCGAGTGCCATCGGGGGAGAACGAGACTGAGTTGACCCAAAAAGTGTGCCCTCGGAAGGGCTCACCCAATGGCAGCCCCGTCGCTGCATCCCACAGCCGAACAGTGGAATCATTTGAACCAGACACGATGCGAGTGCCATCGGGGGAGAACGAGACTGAGTTGACCGAATAAGTGTGCCCTCGGAAGGGCTCACCCAATGGCAGCCCCGTCGCTGCATCCCACAGCCGGACAGTGGAATCATTTGAACCAGACACGATGCGAGTGCCATCGGGGGAGAACGAGACTGACAAAACTGAAGAAGTGTGCCCTCGGAAGGGCTCACCCAATGGCAGCCCCGTCGCTGCATCCCACAGCCGGACAGTGGAATCATTTGAACCAGACACGATGCGAGTGCCATCGGGGGAGAACGAGACTGAGTTGACCCAATCGGTGTGCCCTCGGAAGGGCTCACCCAATGGCAGCCCCGTCGCTGCATCCCACAGCCGGACAGTGGAATCTCTTGAACCAGACACGATGCGAGTGCCATCGGGGGAGAACGAGACTGAGTTGACATGAGAATTGTGCCCACTGATCACGGTCTGAATAGCCGGCCAGTTCACAAGACGTCCATCTATCACACGAAGGCTGTTCGGAAACTTTCCAGCAAATCTTGTAGCTATCGTGGACTTTGTGGGCGAAAACGGCAGCGCTGATACATACAGATGCGGCGTGCTGTGCAAAATCATCCCACTACACAGTTGGACGAATCTCTGCACATCCATGGCAGTGGACAAGAGCATTTCGTAGCCCGATTGGCCCTGCGTTCACGTGTAAGCACTTTGCCTGACATCACCTAATGGCTCTGTTCTCACCTTTAGCCACTGAGAAATGAGTGGAAGCACGCTAACTGCGCTACCGAGTGCATTGAGGAGACCGAGTGCTTCAATCCAGAAGAGTAGCCGCTCGTTGTCGAACAGTGATCCGATTTCCTTTGCGAGCGTCGTGTCGAAGTCTGTTGCTCGGACATGCGTAGCCCATAATCTACAGGAATAGGACAGATGTGGGGAAATGGATTTTGCGATTCGATCTGGCAGCCCAGCGTCTTCGCTATTGGGGAGGTATGAAGACTTTAAATCACACATATTGAAGCGAAGGTCCTTTTCCATCACTCGAAGTGACGCAAAAGCGAGATCCCGTTGCGAGTTCGACATCTCCACGAAAAAGTCTCCGCTCGATGATTTGTCTGTCAAGAATTCGCGGAAGGATGCGTGAAGAGGTCGGATGGGGCTAGATGAGTTGGTGGTACCGCTTAGCAGTGATCCCATATATCCTACCACGACTTCCACTTTATAATGCTCCTTTTGGTCCAGAAAATGGCTCCGCATGGCATTCAGGGCATCTAAAGGGAGGGGTTCGGCTGCGCCAAGTATTTGTCCCATCACAGAATGAAACTTCGCTAGCGCTCGTTGATACTCCGTTTTTGTGTATCTGTCCTTCCCCATGTGTTCTCCTAAAATGAAGTTGTATATGTCGTACAACAGAGTTTTCCGTTCACCATGATCGTGGGACACGACAGCATTGAAGCGATCAATGGGGTATGAGCCAAGGGGGGTTTCTTGAATGTATTTGCATGCAAGACGCGCCCACTCGAATAGTCCACCAGCTTTGTCGGCGAGGTCTCCAAACTCTTTGTCTCCAAGATCAGGCAGCTTTTTCAGCTCGTGAGACACAAATGTACGGATGTCTCCCTTCGAGACTGCTTCTGGAATGTCGTCCATGGATAACCGTAGAATATGCTCAGCACCGTGAAATGCATCATCGATATCACGAAGTGGGCGAGACGTGACGATGATCCGAAAGTTGGATGGGAGTTCAGTGATTTGTGGAATACCTTCGCCCTCTAGTGTACCCGCAAGTATACTGAGAAGGGCACGCCGTGTCTCAACTCCCCCGCTCTCGTCTAGTGCTTCAATGATGATCAAGACGGGCCCCACACTTGACCCAGAAAACTTCTTTAGCGGTTCCATGAACAGCTTGCGCCATTGCTGGATGATATCCGTCGTGTTCTTCAGCGCATTCGCATTTTTGACTGTATTCGCCAATGTTCGTCTGATCTCCGGATCACGGTCAGCGAGATCCCGAGCGATGGTGGAGAACACTTTTTCGTGACGCTTGTCGCTTTTAATAAGGTCCCGGTTGAAGCAGAAACACGAACCAAGCCCTCCTAAGTCATTGAACCAATTGGCGATTGTGTGAGCGATGGCTGATTTGCCCTTGCCTGCAGGGCCAGATAGCCACAGCACACGCTGAGCAGCATCTCCGCTATCGTTGATCCATTCAGTTATCTGGGAGAGAATGTCCGTGCGCGTCCCTGGTAGGCATTGTTTCGTAGTATCTAGTCCCGCGCCCGCAGCGTAAGGCATGCCGCTGAGATCCAGTTCATCACCTGGAGGGGTATGAGTGGATAAAAAGTCAGGACATCCAAATCCTTACCTGTACACCGGACGAGATCAGCTATGTCCCGAATCGCTTGGTCCCGAAATTGTTGCATAAGCTCATCCAAAGCCTCGTTGTACCGTGTAATCAGATCATCCGTCTCCGAGATAACATTTTTGCCGAGTCTCTTCCCTGTGATAATGATATGAGATTCAGAATACGGGAATGCGATAGGTCGATGACTCACAAAAGCTCTTCCTCTCTGAGTAGTCTCTGATGAAGCGCGCGCACTCTAGAGTCTGCTGGGCAATCCGTTCAACGATAGTGCGCTGGGATGGAATCTTGCTAAGAGTGTCGTCTTGCGACATGAAGACGTAAACCTGTTCTAATTTCTCGAGAAGAGATTGTACTGAGTCGTCGCGTTCTGTTTGAGCGAGAATAATCTGCATACAGTCAACCACTGCTGAACTGGAGGGCGAAACTCCACGTACTTTTGATGCAGCAGACAGTATACCCAGCGCCACCTTTGCGTAAGGATGTACCTATGCAACTTGATTAGCTCGCTTCCAACATAGGAGAGTGGCCCCATACATCCGCAAGACCCTTGATGACAGTGTCAAAAATTCTGAGTGGTTGAAGAGTTGTGGTCTGGAAATCGTTTGCGGCAGGCAGATAATTTGGGGCATCCTCGGCTGCGGATGCCCCAGAAGCGACATGTTTCCCGAGCAGTTTCACACTTTCCATACCCTCACACGCATCACGAAGTTCAGCCTCAGCTAGTAATTGGGGATCGTGAATCTCTTCCACGCCAGGAAGGGCGTCGATATCCTACATGACCAACAGAATTTAGAGATGGAAACTAGATGGTTTGATGCAAATACCTTCGAAGCAGGTTCTCCGGACCCTCTTTGGTTCACACAGCCACTAGGATTCTCAGATGTGGCAGGCTTGTCCTCATCGGAAGGATGCAGACGCGACACATTCTTGGTGGACCTCAGACAAGTTCAAGTTCAAAATAATGAACACTTACCTCAACATGTTGAATCGATGAAGCACCTTCATGATCAGCGTTCTGGACAGCAGGGGTTTGGTGGCGGGAACGCTTGAAGGGTTTCTGCACAAACGATGTCAGCCATATTCCAGTTCTCCAGCATTCACGTCGACGTACAGAGACTTTTTTAATCACGTTCTTACATTTCTTCAGCACCTGACGGAATTTTCCACGAGGCTGGTTCTGGATGAAAAATGCGTCAGAGGCAGCGATGATGTTATTAGCGCTCGTCGACAGTGATCCCATGAGAGTACGCACCGAGCTCTCACCAGGAGTTGCCTCTCTAGTTCGAGGAGATTCAGAAACCTCTAGAGGAGGATTTGTCTTGTGGTCTTCGTTCATTGTGAACAGTGAAAGATTAGGATCAGGGTGAGGCAAAAATGAGAAGAGAGAGTGGAACCATTTCTATGCGCCCAAATACCCTTGACCACCGCCTCAAGGCCGCAACGTGGACTTAATACATGCAGCACTAATCATTCAGCCATGTAATAAATGGGCATTTGAAAGTTGGAACGTGGGTTGTGCGAGTGCTAGCTTGGACAGGTATCATCCATCATCCATCATGGAACAAACTTGATTAATTCACAGGTGGCAAGCAAGTTAGATAGGTACATGACATGACGTTTTAAAACTAGATTTGTATTTAGTAACAACTCGAGCAATGAGAGCAGCTCACCGAGAGAAATATAAAATGCGGAACTGGCTCACTAACCCGCCACTATTCCCTAACGTTGTGTCACCTACTAGTAACAGGTTGCAATGAGTTGCGACACACCCTACTTCGTCGGCATTCCGGTGATTGTGACATGCATGTGTCCAAACATTACAAAATTGATTGTTTACATAAATCTCCGATCGGTTCAATTTTGTCGTCCGACTCGGCTCAGCTAAGCTTCTTTCCGACAACTGCACTAGTATGGCTTACATAACCTTCGTCTTTCTCTGCTTAAAGGTCATAGAACCATACGTCACCCTCCTGTGCATGCATCTTCTTGAGCTCAAGCTGTAGTTACGCAAAACCAAAGGGTGGGATCTGGAAAACTATATGGAATTCCTTGCATGAAATACATGTCAGTGAAGGGTGGCAAGGCCTGTACCGAGGCGTTGGACCAAATCTTACAGAGAATGCTTCAGGTCGGGGACTCTACTTCCTTTTGTGCGCAACATTTCGTCATCAGCTTCAAATTTTATTTGCGCGTACTCTTGTATGAATTCAGCTACAACATGCTGAAGAAACGTCCATCCGGAGATGTCCCGAATGATAGGATGTCCCTGGAACATACCTGCCTTGTTGCGCTCAATCGAAGTCGCCCTTGAGTCCATGCCCCTTTGATGTTTTCTTGACTTCTATTTTATTAGGCGCAGTCACAGCTATAACGACCAACCCCATATGAGTTGTGAAAGTGCGCATGTTCACGACGCGTGCTGATTCGCCGACGTCATATTATGGCCTCCCAGGTACGTTCCCCTTGTTGTCTTCGCTTTGGTTTGTTTAATACACCGTGTCATATCAGACTTCAATATGGAGGCACGAGGGTTTCTTTGGCCTGTGGAAAGGGACTATCCTGGCTTTGATCGGTGTCAGCAACGGCGCGGTGCGGTTCATAGCATACGAAGAGATGAATCGATGCGGTTTCGAACAAAAACAAAAACGGTTTGCAACGGCCGGAAAGGTAATGGGACTAGAGGACGATAAGCTCGTGAGTTCATCTCCCTTTTCTTTGCTGCACGTTTACGTAAGCCATTGACCAGTCAAACACGTCTTACACACTAATGTCTGGTGTGAGCAAACTCTTGGCTCTTGCGTTTACTTATCCATACCAACCATTCGTTCTCGAATACAGGTGAGATAATTATTGTTCACTGCATCACATTTTCATTCCCATTCTAGAACAATGCGACCTCTCACTTATACCCTGACATACCGACCAGCATTAAACGCACTTGACAAGGCGAACAGATTCGTGGGCTATGTCGTGGGATGGGGACAAACCTTGTACGTGTTTTTCCTGGAACTTGCATTACTTTTTTTGTGTACAAGAACCTTGCATGGTTATTATGGATATCTGCGGTGCGAAGGGAAGCAACAAGAAAGAAACTTGACTACCGAAGAAGATTGAATCTACAAAATCGTTCCAGCTAATAGATAGCGCGCCTCGCTATTACAAAAGTAGTTCCCTCCAGTGTTATTTTCCATCTTTTGATTCGCAGTGTGATCCCCATCAGATGCATCGACTCACACATGGATCCTACATTCCTCAAAACAGGCCGTCACATGGACGCTTTTATTTGTTATTGAAGCGTCGAGACTTATGTGGAGCGGTACAAATGTAGTGATGAAACTTTAGAATGGCGGCACGCATCTGCAACTAGCTGCGTATGGTGATGGTAGTACAATACGTTTACCAACTGCAGGCGATCTTTATTGTCAAGCATACCCTTCGCCGTGGAAGCGCCACAATGACTGCCAGTATTTGTATTGTCATCCAAGTTTTGTATTAGAGTACACACTAAGAGAGGTTCGCATAACATCATGTTAATACTGTATGTGAATCGGGTACGCTACCGCCTCAAACCTGCAGAAATGAAAGTAGTTGGCATGCGGAACAACTTGGTCGCAATAAACAGAAGTCGGTCAAAATAACTATAACTGCAACAGAGGTCTCGGCACAGAACGCCTCTCCCTTACCCATTTGCACCTCTCCTCAAAACGAGTGGTGACACAGAGCACAAGAGTGGCTGAATGCGTTTGCATCCCCATGCTCCCGTGATGTAAGATTCATCCTACCGGCTGACTTGGATAAACATGACACCCACATGGTAAAGGCGCAGAACGCATAGCACACATCTGTGAAAATAGGAAGCAACGATCAGCGATACGGATTAACAATAAAGAAATGAAAGCATCGATCAAATAACTATAACCTCACGTATCACTGCGCAGAAGCGCCCACTCCTACACCTGTATATGCAAGCAGCCTCAATACGAACCCACCTGCTAGGTGATGAAGGGACTGGATTGTAAGTCCCTGCGCTCGTGGAAGGTAGGATATCATCATGTCGATGCCTTCCTTCACATGAAAGAGATGCAGGGGAAAAATCCGACTCGCCATATTAGTATGGATCGGTGCATGTCACTGCATGAGCAGCTAAGATCAACCAGAAAACAAATATTATATACTTGTTCTTGTTGTGTGACGACTTACAGGGACAACGTTCACCGTTGAAGTCACTGTACATGCAGTACAGTACTTGCTCGTAGAAGCAGATGCGAATGCAGAACCAAGAAGTTGAGAGGGTATGGGAAGGGTCTTTCACAAGAGGTGATTGGACGAGATGAAACAAAGGTACTAGCAGCCACTGATTACATAGGTTCCGCCGAGGTAGATTGTACAGGCCGGTGTTTGGACTCCCGGAACTGAGAAATCGGGACGGTGGAAAATATGAGAATGAAAACAGACGTAGCAAATTATATAATGACACAGATTCCGGGATTTGCCCACCTCCGATTGTATACCACTTTTCGCACCCTGTGCAGGCCAAAGCAAACTCTCGCTCGTTTCCGCAGTAAATACAGTTGAAATGGTCATAATGCATATGGTAACAATGCATAAATCTCATAATCCATCAACTTTTGTGGATCCAGTAATTGGACGCATAACGCATAATGCATAATGCATAATGTTTGTATACCCAATATGCATTATGAGTATTGATTTGATAGGGTGGGACACGTGTACAATAACATAGCGCATAAATTTATTGTCGTGCTTCAGTGGTATTGTCTCTTTTGACTATGTATAGAAGCCAGCGAGCAATTGAAACGATACCATACTACTTGAAATGTCTCTAGACTTAAAGCGCAAACCTCGTGACAAGCCCACTGTATGCAACTGGCCTGCAAAGTGGCAGAAAATCACCAAGGACAATCCTCGAACTTCAGCTCATTCTACAGCCAGTGAACGCACTTCTCGCCAAAATCTCACACTCTCTGACTGGATGACAGTCTATCATTGTATTGATTCTCATCCTACTGTGACACAAACTGAAATTGTCGAACACTTCAAAACTCTCAAATCGGGTGCACTCTCTACATTTTATGGCTATTGCAGATGAGGTCCGTCGTGAAATCCTTGTTGCAAATGGTGAAGTTATTGAAGTTGATTCTGATGACGACGACGACGAAATGGGCCCATCAGTCACACACAACGATGTGCCAGCAGCTCGAAGATGCAATATGGGGATCCTCAAATTTCACTTGATTTATCTTCACAACTTCGAAATTTTCGCGCTAACCTACGACGTGAAGAACTGCATGACGCTCAACAAACATGTCTAGAACAATTCTTCTCGTTTTAATCATGTACTTGTGTAGAAACCATTGATAACTTTCTGTCACACTTTTGGCGGAGGTCACACGTGTCACAATTATGTGACAAATATCATTCCTCATAATGCATAACATTTTCGCGGTCCCATCGGTATGCATTATGACCATTTCAACTGTACCACCGTTCTCTTGTCAGGTCAAATCAAATTAAGTCACTCAGTGCTGACTGACACCTGACAACACTGAGATTCAGCAATTTGACATGCCAGGATTAAAAGCAAACCATCTTCTGCCACATTTTATCGAACCCTTGCACTCGCGATGACTCGTATCGCAACTATCTCGTCATCACTTTTTCGAGGGGAACTGACGTGGCTAAGGTGCGAGCATTGCCATCGCGTTCGCTATCACATATATAACCGAGTATGATATGACTTTTCAGTAAGTCATGTTCTCCGTTATATTCTTGTTCCCACTCCTGGCTTTCTCAGTCACGGGATTGCCCGTTGAAGTTCGCGATTCCCCCATCACCCTCCCCATTACCAGCAGGCTAGCATTCTCCAATATTACCGACCTCTTGCGGCATGATGAAGCTCGCTTGGTGACCTTTGAGGAATACAGCATGCATGACCGACGTGATGATGCTGTGAATACTCATCCTAAAGTTCCTTTGTTCAACGCCGATTTAGGGAACACATTTTCGGGCTACACCGTGAAGGCTGCCATTGGCAATCCTCCCACAGTCTGTAAGTTCGACACTGAGAAAACATGACATGCGGCTTCTAACATATTATTGAAGACAACTTAATTCTCGACAGCGCTAGCGCGATCACATGGATTGGCGCCAACATTCCGCCCATCAGCGGCAGCGGCGAAGACACTGAAAAGCGTGTGGCGGTCAATTACCGTTATGGCTCCTTCGAAGGTATGACATACAACAATATCATAAGTTGAAAATACCTACAATTAGTATCTATAGGAATTATAGCGGAGGATGACATATATTTCACTGATGACATCGCCGTCCGCGGGATGGAATTCGGTCTTACTTTTACTCCGTGGCGCAATGGCGCTGACGGTGTCCTTGGCATTGGGCCTACATTGTCAGGCCTCGGCGCCCTACTAGATTCACCAGAACAAACGCTCCCGACTATCACTGACCGCCTGTGTCAACAAGGCATCATTCGTCGGTCCGTTGTTGGTATCTTGTTCCAGCCCATCACTGCAAATATAGTCAACCGTGGAGAGCTTACCTTTGGTGGAACCAGCCCTACGATGTACTCCCCTCCCATTGGGTACACGTAAGGCACCTCAGCTTCTGGATCAATTGAGACTGATAGTAATTGTTTTGTTTCAGTGATATCACCACCACTGCCCCCTCATCGCGGTATTGGGGTATCAATCAGAAGATCAGCTACGGCTCGGGTACTGGAAGTAGGAATCCAATTATCTTGGACTATACCGCTGGCATCGTGGATTGTGGTACCACCTTTCTTTACCTTGCCATCGGTGTGTATTCAGAGTGCAACGAGTGATAATGGTCTCATCAGCGTTCGATAGATGCCTATGACAGGTACCAGGATGCAACCGGCGGTGTTGTGAATCCGGCGAATGGTCTTCTCCAGATTTCCCTTTACCAGTACGATGCCCTACGTGACTTGAACTTCCACATTGGCCGTGTACGTCAATTCTGTCGGCCCTCACATTCCTTGTTAACCATTTGCACAGTATGTCTACAAACTAATCCCTAATGCGCAAATCTGGCCTCGTTCTCTCAATAAGAGGATTGAGGGCGGTGACGATGAGATATATCTTGTCGTTAAAGCCCTTACAACACCCACTGGCGCAGGGTATGACTTTATTAATGGCTACGTATTCCTCCAGCGCTTCTACACTGTGTTCGACAGCGGCAGGCACCAAGTCGGTTTTGCCCTAAACGTGTTCACTCATGAGACCCCCAACTAATATGGAATTGTCGAAGTATACGAAGCATCGTTTTGCAGACGCAAGGCAGCATACAGATTTGAATGTTATACGAACTCTTCTCAAATAGGCTATGCAGGTTACTTGAGTTTTGGTATCCTACGATTAGAATATAGCAATACGAGTGGTCTTGTAGAAGTGAATTGTGTGCGAGTTTGCGTCTAGTACTATAGGATATTTCTTTTGTGCATCAATACGCAGTATATTTATCATTGCCGTCTATCCCGTCCTGGATACAAGTCTGCGTGTATGGTACGTTGCAGATGTCAAATAGCTGGAGTTGTTGGAATAAATGATAGAGTAGGTCAAGAGATTAGCGTCAACATCCGACTGCTCTCGACGAACCTACAAAATAGCTGGACAAATGACATGTATTGATGAAAGGCCACCAAGCGGTATAATGGCCAGAATGTGAGAGAAGGTGGACGAATGACGATGGGAGATACCGATAACGTAAATGACATGGAGAGATGTCAATGATGTCCTGCACGAAGAAAGTGGGAATATGATGGTCTAGAATTCAAACGCAGTTGTCATTCACAGAACGCGCATCGATCATACCAGCTATATCACTAACCACTCGACCTCCAGCTAGGAAATCTGGAAAGGTTCAGCGCAGCGCCAATGTCAGTACAAGCAAGGATGACATGCTTAGTACGATTGCGGAACACGGGCACGGGCACGTACCAAACGGACTCCCGGGACGCTATAACATGATATGACGTGCATACATCTGCTCGGATTCGGAATAAAGGTCGTGCGACTAGGTGCGACAACCCAAACTATATTGAGATGGTCACGGATGACGATCGTTTCATTTCGTCTCCATTCTCTTCTTCACATTCTCATTCCCTACCTCAATAGCTCACTTCGCTAGAATTTTGAAAGACGTTAACACTTTAACTCTGCTTCGAGATCCACACTTCAAGGCCATATTAACAGTACTTCTTTTTAGCAGGCACCTAGTAGTCGGTCTTTCCTTCAATATTCCTCAGCACCAAGGACTACTAGAATTCTAATATGCAAACAGGACGTGTATATGACACTCACCGCAGGGTTTCATTAATCTCAGAGCTTATCGAGTGCCAACTACGTGTTACTTGACTGTTCGTGTCAAGTCAGATACCTCTGTCATAGTTCGGCTATCCCCAAGGCAAAAATTGCGTCGTCCAACATTAATCGTTATGCCTTGGACGAAGAATACTGTGTAGCTTAAGAACATTGATGAAATGATTGCCTGTTTGAAGGCGTGTTTACGTGCCTGAGAGACCATCGGGCCTCTCATCCACACGAGCGGGGAGAGGAGACCGTCAACAACAATACTAGGGCCACCGCAATTACGTACCACGATAGAAAACTTGCATGTGAGGTCCAAAGCGCGGACCGGTAAGGTAGAGTAAGATGCATTCGGGTCGCCATGAGCCCCGTAAGCACCTAAAGATTATTCTAGGCCTTCTAGATCTTGCGACGATGCAGGATGAATTGTGTATTACAGGATGACAAAAGTAGACTCAGATGCAGAGTTAATTGAGTTCCAGACAGAAGCCCGTTGAAGCGGCTTTCCTGTGTACAGAATTTATATATAATGGGCATTTTGACGGAGGGGCAGTGTTGATGAGAAGAAGTGACGTCGTAGTAGTACGAGCTACTAGGAACTCTGGATGAGCTGCATCAGTTACAACTCGACTCACGACACATAATATTGACGACATAACCACAAAGTATTCTCGTCAGCTTCAAACTCCACTGACCATCCATGACATATTGGCAAGTGTGCGTGATGGAGTAAGACTGGCGATGAGGGTTCGGGACACCGGTACAGACAACACAACTGACGTCTGTGAGGATAATATCAGTAATCGTGTTCTTCAAAGACAGTCAACAAGTTATTGCTGGTTCGGACCACGTTGCGCGCATGTGGGACATAGAGAAAGGAGCATTGGTAGGAAGGCCATTCGGAACCATGAGGCCACATGTGCAGTAGCTATATCACCGGATGACTCCAGGCCAGTTGCAAGCAGTGCAGCATGATAGAAGAGCAGAAAGTACTCGGTCCGCTACAGGATGCGCCACTGATGGAAGAAATCCACGCTGTAGCAACGTGGTATGGTGCAAACAATATATAGTCTACATTGGGTTATGGGCAGCTCTACTCACAACAGATAAGATTGACGACGGCAGCAGGGTATTTTCCTCGTTAAATTCAAATGCCACTGACCATACCATCCATCTTCTTGTCTAGAGATATGTCAGGGTAGCTCGATGTAGCAAGAAGAGCATATTTCACTGTGATAAGGCAGGGCCAGCACAGACAACCCAGCCAGATGCAACCCAGCTAGTACCAGCACAAACGACGCAACTGCACACGCAGTAAGTTTCGGCAGTCGCATTCTTCAAAGACGGTAGATGCATTGTTACTGCTTCAGAGAATAAAACCCTGTGAATCTGGGATGCGAAGAAAAGAGCATTGGTGAGAGGGACATTCGAGGAACACACCGATGCTGTGAAATCAGTCGCTGTATCGCCAGACGATGGGGGAATTGCGAGTGGAGAAGATGGTGCCATTATTATCTGGGACGTCGATAGCAAGCAAATGGTATCCAAACTGCCGAAGCATACACGTTGGGTGTTGTCGGTGTGCTTCTCTCCCGATGGAAAGAGATTCGCAAGCGGGTGATTGGATGGAAGAATTATTATATGTAAGGAGACTGGCTAAAATTAACATGTGCCCGCGGCAAGAACCAGGTCACCGATAACGCCAAGCTTCTGTTCGACATCAACGCTTTTTTTTTTTTTTTTTTTTAATCAGTGTTTATTGTCCGTTGGGGCTATGCCCCATGGTAGACAAAACCTACAGGTATGTACTTGTTCGTATGTATGAATTATCAAGAATATTTTTGTGATGCGCGATCATTGGTCCAGGTGTGAAACGAGGACTGGTAAGGCCAGCTAAAGGCGATAGGGGTTTATGGGCTCATTCTTCTTCTTTGTCGCATCAGGAAATTCACACATTCCTTGACGTGCCCTTATGCGGACTTATTTACACTTAACTGCCTTGGTGAAATTGAATCTACTTGTCCAAAATTTCAATGTGAATGAATTCAGAAAAAAAAAGTTGAGATATATTAATATACATGTTTTATTGTATTTCACACTCAAAAAATATAAGATATGCCAGGTGAATGATGTGAGAGAGAGCAAACAAGTTTTGAGATAAGTGAGTTAAGCTGATTAAGCATGTTAAGGAATGTGTGAATTTCCTGATGCGTCTGCAGGGGGTGTAACATCTCCAAAGATTTGTTCCAGTCGGTGCGTGCTCGCTATGTAGCGTAGTAGGGGCTTGACGCATTTCTGGTTGTTCAGCAAGTTCTTGAGGTGGCTAGCTTGGGGGCCTATCTCGTTCTGGAGGGATAGACGTTGTCTGGTGTACGTTGGGCAAGCAAGTAAGAAGTGATGTACTGTTTCTTCTCGGCTATGACATTGCTGGCAAATGGGACTGGGGACTTTCGTTATCCGGTGTAGGTGTTTGTTCAAGGGTGCGTGCCCTGTTCGGAGTTGGAAGAGCAAGGAGGAATGTCGCCGTGGGAGCTTTTCCACTAGGATGGAGAAATGTTTCGATGGGGCGGTTTCGTCTATTTCGTGGAGGCGTTGATAGCGTGGTGAGTCTCTCATGATGGTTGCTGCTTCGGCTTTGATCTCTCCTCTGAATTTCTGCTTCAGCGCTGACTTGCTGATTGGGAGGGTGAGTTTAACGTTGTTTCTGGTTACAAGGAGGGACTTTGGGAGATCCTTAGGTGCGCTGCTCTCTCCTCTGGCCGCTCTCTTTGCCTGTTCATCAGCTGCTTCATTGCCAGGGATTCCCTTGTGGCCAGGCGTCCACCATATCATTAGTTTGCGGGTGTCATGTGCTGGGATGAGTCTGCGCAAATCGTCATGGAACTTGTCCATGAGGTGGTGCCCCGGCTTGGAGGCAAAGCCTTGGTGGCGTGGATGGCTGCCTGGTTGTCGACGCCCAGGGACATGGTTCCTTTCCCCCCTTCTTCCCTCAGCAACTCTACTGCCAGTATCATCCCTATTAGCTCTCCCTCATAGACCGTGTGCTCCTGGTCATCTCCCAGGTGGAACCATCTCTCCTTCACCATCTCTCCGTTTCTCATCAAGACTGCCGCTCCTCCTACTCCACCGTCTATGGCCGAGCCATCTGAATATACTCTCAAATCTTCTTCCGCCTCTGCGTCTTGTCTTACTGCCGTGATTATGTCTCCTGCTGTCTCCGTGCTGGCATCGGAGGACCATTTGGGGTAGTGGCGTGTCGGGTTAATGGTTTCGATAGCGTGTGGGTTGAGGCCGAATTCATTGAGGAGTCGGTGTAATGGTGACGGGTGTCTTTTGCAACTTTCGAAGTTCCTTCTGGTACATGAGTTGTACGCTGCGCGGATTCCCTTGTGGAGGGGGTGGGTCTTGTCTAGTGTTACCATGCATAGAGTAGCTCTGTGGCATACTTTGCGCAATAACTGTTGGAAGGGGAGTATGTTAGCGTGCGCATCAAGGACATCTGTGGCGGTGGTTCTCATCCCGTCCATGATCATCGTCGTTGCCATTCTTTGTACTCGTTCCATCTTCGAGGCAAAGCCTCGTGCTCCTCTTCCTGCGTTTTTCTTCCCTCTTCCTTTCGCAATCAGTCCTGAACACCATACATCGGCGGCATAGAGCATCTTAGGAATCACTACACCTTCGTACAGTTTCTTCAACAGTCGTCCATGGACTCCCTTTGCTGCTCATGTCATTCTTTGGCATGCCATTACATATCGTGTTCCCTTTGCCAGCGCATACGTGGCGTGTTCCTTGAAGGTGAGTTCGTCGTCTACTATAACTCCCAAAAATTTGTGGGATTTGGAGGGTTTGATAATGTGGTTGCGGATGGAGACGGATGGGCAGGGAACTGGGAGAGTCTTGTTCCTCTGGTTGGGGTTGGTGATTCGTTTCCTTGAGACGCAAAGGAGGGCTGTCTTATCTAGTTCGAAGTCAGCGTTGTGTTCTCTGCTCCAATCCAGCGCGCCCCCTTGTTTCTCCATCATATTCTTAAGCTTTCCGTTTGCTTCGTCGTAATCTTTACCTCGCGCTGCCAGTGTGATGTCGTCTATAAAACCTAGACTCAGCTCTCCTCGTTTCGGGTCAGTGTTAGCTACTCGTAATACAGGGGAATTGTAGAATAAAAATCCTATAACCGACAAGGGACATCCTTGGTTGACACCATTTGAGACATTGAAGAGATCGGATCTGTAGTCGTCGAAATGCAGAGTTGTTTTTCTGTTGCTGAGTCGATTGCTGTACCAGTTGATATATTCCAGTGGGATTCCTGCATGTCTCATGTTGTGTAGCATGCGATTGACTACTACAGACGGGAAGGCTGCCTTGACGTCTAGGAATAGTATTGAGACGAAGGGTTCCACTGAGGCCCACGCATCTGTTGTGAATTTTGTCAGCAAGTGCAGGGAGTCTACTGTCGATTTCCCTGGTCGTCCACCGAAATGCGTCGGGGGTAGAAGGTTGTGACATTCCGCTATATAGACTAAGTCATTAGCTACGCAGGAGGACAGAATTTTACCCATGGTGTCGAGCAGGGTTATTGGTCGGTAAGCTTTCGGTAGACTATAGTCTGGTCTTCCTGGTTTTCGTAGGACTACTGTTGACGACAATTTCCAGTCTTCGGGGTAGTGTTCAAGTGCGAATGTTGCATGAAAGATGGGTCCCATGTATGGCACTAGGAGGTCAGTACATTTCTTATATACACAATTACAGATTCCGTTCGGTCCTGGGGCTTTGTACAGGGAGAGTTTCTCTATGGCGCGGAATATTTGGTCGTTAGTGATTGGAGCGAATTCGCAGATAGGAGGATTGTAAGTGAAATTGGGCTCAACATGTTCATTCTCGGGTGGTTGTCGAAAGAATACGTCATAGAGGAGTTCGCTTTTCCTTGCGTTGTCCTGCGTGGTGTTCGTTTCATTGGGGTCCCTCGGGTCTTTTAGCGTTTTGATTCTTGTATGGATCTGTTCTGATGGGTCACTGGCTGCGTAGCGGTGGAAATCCCATATGTTGCTGGGTGTGATTGCCTCGAGCCATTCCTCCCAGTGTTCTTTCTTTGCTGTCTTGATGCTCTCTGAGAATCGGTTGCAGGCAAGGCGGAACTCGTCGTGGATTGGGTCTTGTCGTCGAGCCAGTAGTTTTCTTGCTTTCTTACCTAGTTTATGTACCTGTTTGCATTCAATGTCGAGATCGTTTGACCACCATCGTTTGGCATAAGGTGACTGCTTGGCCTTCGGGACGTGATCCTCCACTGTTTTGGCGATGGATTGGGTGAGGTGAGCGAAGGCTACTTTGAATTCTTCTATGGATTGAATATTAGCGGGTGGAGGGTGTGTGTCAAGGTGTGATGAAAGGGCTTCTCTGAACTCGTCCCATTCTACTTCTCTGAAGTTCGGCCGCTGGGCCGTGATGATGCGTTCTGGCTGTAGATCTAGGGTGCTTATTATAGGGAAGTGGTCAGTAATAACGGGGCGTAATTGATACTCTACGGAACATTTGGTGAACATTTGTTCGATTTCGGCTGAGCAGAAGACGTTGTCTGGTCGGGTATGGTTTTTCATGTTTGAGGCTTCGAGGGTAGCGATGCCGGGGGGAAGAGCTTGAATGAGGTTGTATTCTGCGAGGAGATTAATTAGTATACCCGTGGTGTCTAAGTTCGCTGCGGTGAATAGATGAGAGTTGCTGGTCATTTCCCACATGGGATGGTGACGGTTGAAGTCGCCCATCCATATCATGTGGGCTTATCTCTGTCATTGTTGTTTCTAGTGTTAGTGCGGGGGAGGTTGCGGGAGGCAGCCTCTTCTAAGATTATATGTTTCTCCAGGAATTGGAGTGTTCTCGAGTGATTGCAGGCGTTATAGATATTGTAGATATGTACTTTTCCGAAGTCTCCATGAATCTCGATGGCCGTGATGTTGGGTGTGTCGAGTGGGATGATGTGCCAGTTGTTCTTGGATAACTTCTTGTTGACGAGCAGGATGGTTTGCGACCTTTCGGGGTTTGAGTGATGGTTGGTGGGGTATATTATGTCCCAGAATCGTCTGAGGTTGGAGGCGTTCGCGAGTCCCACTGCATTGAGGAATGGTTCTTGAATGCAGGCGAGGTCGTACTTTTCGGGGTTAAGGTTTCGGAGCATGTGCTCCCAGGCGCTAGAAGATTTTCACAAGTTTTGTTGCCAGATTTTAAAGTCAAGGTGAAGAGGGTGTTCGTTACTGTTGTCCTGCATTATGCAAAGTCGGATGGTGAGGGGCTACCGATGTTGATGTCTGGGGTTGAGGGAGGGAACCACAAGGGTGTGGTGTTGGCAGAGGAGATCTGAGGTGAGTTTGATTGCGCGTGCAGGTCCGGGTTGTTTTTGTTGGTTGGTTGCGAGTTGAGCCAGTTGTCCATAAGGCGTGCTTGAGAGTTGAGTCCTATTGGGAGCTTGTTTGGGTTTGCTCGTGGTTGGCGTCGCTTTGGCTGTTCTTGAAGCGGATTGGTTTGTTGAGTTGGAGGTTGAGGTTGCGGGTGAGGTTGAGGTTGAGGTATCTTCGTGAGGAGGCGTCCATAGTTGCCATGGGTGTTGGTGTCTGTTGCCGGTTGGGTCCATGTTGGTTGTCTTGGTGGCTCAGTCCATTGCTCGGCGTGGTGTTCTGTCTTTTCCCATGTGAGAGGGTCTTCAGTGGGGAAGTAGCAGTACTTTGAGTCTTCTGATCGGTTTTTGAAGCTTTCCCACTTGTTGATGAAGGATGGGCAATCTCTGCTCCATGAGGCGTGACCCTGGCAATCACAGTTAGCGCATTGGTAGTAGTTAGGATCGTCTACTTTGCAAGTTGCTGTGCGATGATGTGCACCGCATGTTCCGCACGTATCATGGTCTTGAGTGCATTCTGCTGCAACGTGCGATCCGTCATACGATTGGCATTTGAGGCATTGCGTTGGTTCTGGGAGGAGTTTGCGTCCGAATACTTTCTTTCCCTCTATCGATATGCCGAAGTGGAGGATTTGGTTGGTGCTCTCCTTGGTCTTGAGAGTGATGATCGCGTGTGCTGTCCTTTGATTCGCTTTGCGTCTGGTTACCGGTTTAATCCATTTTGCCTTAGTGATGGTGCCTGGCTTGAGTCCGCCATTTGTTTCGATGTCCGTGTTGGTGCATATTGAGCTGGGGTCATAGGATGTAGGGATGTTCTCGACCAGAACATTGTATGACCGGTCCTTGATTGTGGCGTTTGACCTGAAGTTGACGGCGAATTTTGCTCGGTGGGATGGGATGCTGAGCCATTTTGCTGATTCTGCTGATTCTGCTGAGTCGAGTTCATATAGGATACCGCCGTGAGGGAGTCTTCGTGCTGATTGAAACGTTAGGCCTTGGTGGATGGTGAGGCCATCTTTTTCTATAAGTTCTAAGGTTAGTTTCGCTTTGGTGACGAGTTCCGCTTCAGTTAGTCCTCGCAAGGTGTCTATTTCACCATACGAGCGTCTATCCAGGAGTATTTGTCTTGCCTGTGCTTCTCCGCGAGCTAGGAGTTTGGTCAGTGGGGGAGGAGCGTTAGTTTTGACTGCGTTCGCGTATGATTGCATCCCTTCAGGTTGCGTGACTTTTGGCATGTCTTGCGACGCCTTGGTCACATTTAGGATTGCTTTCTCAATGTTTTCTGACGAGTTAGTTAAAGTGCCACGCAGCTCTTTCGCCGCATTCTCCAGGGCTTCTTTGTGAGTTGCTGTTGCTTCTTCGATTCTCATAGCTTTCTCTTCTAGTTGCGCGATTGGTCCTTGTATTAGGTTTGTGAATTTTTCTATCAGGTTTGCGGTGTCTAAGTTCTTTTCGGCTTCGATGAGTAGTATAGCCGTTGATCGGAGTATGTCGACGTGTGTAGCTCCCACTTCCGCTGTGATGCTGTATTCCAGCAGGGCGTGTGCTATCTGCTTGATAGCATTACAGGCGATGGGGAGGTCTAGTCCGTGAGACAGTAGCAGTTTTTTAGCGGAAATGCTGTTTTTGATTTCGGATCTGATGTCTAGGTCAGTTAAGTGATTTTCTATTTCTTTACTTTTGGATAGCAAAGGTTTGCTCGCGGTAGTCTTCCGTCCTCTAGTGGTCAGTGTTACAGTTGCTATTACAGACTGGTTCATCAGGAAATTCACACATTCCTTGACGTGCCCTTATGCGGACTTATTTACACTTAACTGCCTTGGTGAAATTGAATCTACTTGTCCAAAATTTCAATGTGAATGAATTCAGAAAAAAAAAAGTTGAGATATATTAATATACATGTTTTATTGTATTTCGCACTCAAAAAATATAAGATATACCAGGTGAATGATGTGAGAGAGAGCAAACAAGTTTTGAGATAAGTGAGTTAAGCTGATTAAGCATGTTAAGGAATGTGTGAATTTTCTGATGTTGGTAGCTTGGAGAGTCTTGGGTGGCGTTGGAGCCATGGTTTTTTTCGATATTTTCGTTGTTTTTTTGGTTTTTGTAGTACGTTCTTTATGTGTGTATAGACTAGTAATAGGAAAAGGTAGCAGAAAGGGGATGGGGTAGGCGTTGTTGACGCCTTTGACGCCATTGGGCACAAAGTTGGTTGATGTTTTCCGGGGTCCTTGAAGGGGTGCCACTTGGTAAGGGACCAAGAAGCGTTCGACATCAACGCTCACGGCGATTGTGTTGTGTAGACGCCAGACGGCCTTCGATCAATATCACGGCTATATATACGGGTGTTTGGAGGCCTAAGTTGAGGACGGCGTGATTGAGAGTGAGTCTATTATAAGTGGTCCGTATACAGTAATTACGCATTGACTGTCCTATGGCTCTTCTAATATCCCTTAATATAGGTGGGGGAACGTGGCACCCATGTCCAGACAACGATCCTCACTTGGATGACCAGGACCAGGCCTCCTTACCTACAGGGATCTTGTTCTTCCGTCGTACCATAAAATTTTGGGAGTAGTCGAGTCAAATTTGAGGTCTGCTGGCATTAATTGCAAATAGCACCTGTTGAAGGCTAGAATAGTATTCAGCACAAAAGGCAAGCCGCCCTGCTACCATAGCCATTCAAATTTATTTCCGATATTCATATCATATCTCACGAATAACGTGTCTCAGGTGGAAGCTTTAGTACATGTGAATACGAGTAGTTTTATCAAGGATTTATTGACTCACCGTTGGCGTGGTAGCCATCCTACGTATATATATGCGTGAGATCAGATGAGCCACAGTGAGTAGTGTTTCTGCGTCCCATTGGTGCAGCGCAGTTGATAGAACAACGCATGAGTAGCTTGTTACACGATGCGAAGGCTTACTTTACACATTTTCGTCAGCTATCTGCTGGCAGGGCAAATGTCATCTGTTATAAGTTCTGCCCAGAATGATATAAAAGGACTCCTTCCTACCGATTTGTTTCTAAGAACACAAATAATGCGTCCCTCCTTCCGAGTCGTCTTTGCTGTTATTGCTGCTTTGACAGTGTCTATGATTGTCAGTGCTGACAGTCAATGCACTGCGCCTGGCGACTATTGCACGATGGATAAAGATCAGTGCTGCTCTGGCTTTAAATGCGTGCCAGAGTTGTCCATAACAGATAATGACGGCACAGTGGTGAGTATGAGTAGTTTCATCCAGGATCTGTTGACTCACCGGCGTGGCAGACAAAAGGCACCGTATATATGTGTGACACCGTATGAGCTACGGTAAGCTATGTTTCTGCTTTCTCGTTGGTGCAATGTGGTTAATGGCACCACATGTAAATAGTAATAGTTTGTGGCGGGAATACAGTAGAGGTGTTCGCAAAATCCCGAACACAGAGCTCAACTTTAGTAGTCTTACATCTGTAAGACATCACGTGATTCTGCCATCTGCCAATAGTTCTGCCCACAGCACTATTTATGATCCATTACTTATACTTATACCATCCGGAGTGTCATTCAGGCGTATTTTTGACTTGTGCAGGCTTCTGAGACTGTTTCTCATTACAGTCCGCTCTCCATTTCACAGCAAGTCTTGTTTTCGATGAGCCTCTTGCGCACATTCTGCGTCTGTTTTATTTGGTGGCATAGGAATTTGCATCTATACCAATGCCGCAGTGACCATGTTGTATTCTCGTGCAGATTTTGAGAGCTGACCGTACCAACACTGTAGCGTGTTCTGTCGCTTTCTCTGTTATCGCGCAGCCGTTCCATTCCAAGTCTCTGTGGAGTCAATCCTTATCTTGCGGTTCAACAAGCGCCCTCGTTGATTATCACACCGTTCCCATCAAAAGTCATACGCTAGCCTCGCTCACCATGTCTATTGACAACTGCTAGTTTTATGGATGTTCGTTCTAGCATGGGTCACAAACAACGTATTCTCCTCAACTCTGTAGGAACAACTGAGTTTTGTATATCATACTGTATGTTTGGCATTCTTTTATTCATCAAATTCATCAGCCTGACGTGCACTAGAAAGTACAGTGCTATTATGAGGCCTGCAAATGCAGACAAATGCAGTCCGACATCTGCTGCTTCCGTCTATTCTTTCTGCTCCCGCTTGTTCATAGCAAAGGAGACGAGACTGAATACTGTCATATTCGCACACAAGTATCAACAGCTAGGCTACACTTTTCACCAAGGAGGCTGTCATTCCCTTCAAATAGTCGCTTTCACCTGCCACCTCCAGCGTGTCCTCGATGCACTGCCATCAGGTGGGCAAATTCCAAAGACAGACGACTCCACTGTCCAGCAGCAAGGTGCAAAAGTTCAACATCGTCGCCGTATCTGTGTGTCCCGGACTCTATAGATCAGATGCCATCGCACTGCTGTTAAATACAGCTCATGGATGGAATCGATCAACGTTCGTCTACGATCGTCGTTGTTCTGTAGGATTCTTCGCTTCATTTCAATACCTAGATACTAACGATTCTTCAGGTACATCCTCCTTCGACTATCTCCATATTCTCACGAAATTCATGACATATGGCATGCAACCTATGCTGCACGTCCCTTTCTCTCAACGCTTTTCAAGAGCAATGCCCGCCAAAGTACAGATGCTCCAGAAGAACTTCTCAAGGCAGACGTACTCTACCGCGAGTGTGCAGTTGTTAACCGAGCCTTGCAATGGCTGTCACTGCCGACGTATAAGTATCGGATGTGAGGGTGCATTAAAGGAGTGGGAGAAGTGAACTCGCAAGGCGATGAGAAGGCTGGGCATAACAATAAACTGTTAGTTGACACCCTATTATCAAAGCACTCCTGCGGATACACCAAGCACGAAACAGTTCAGTAAATAGCAAGAGGTCTGGAAAATTAGCATGTAGGAGAGGGATTCATGACGGGTGCTAATACGACATTAAATCTTGAATAAAATGACACGTAATACTGCTGATCTTACGAGGATCTCGAAGTCGTGGCTTCGATGAATATCACGGCTATATGGACGGGTGCTTGGAGGTTTAAGTTGAGGACGGCGCGATTGAGAGTGAGTCTATTATAAGTGGTCCGTATACAGTAATTAAGCATTACCTGTCATATGGCTCTTCAAATATCCCTGAATATAGGTAGGGACACGTGGTGCCCATGTCCAGACAACGATCATCCTCACTTGACCAGGGCCAGGCCACCTTACCTACAGGGATCTTGTTATTCTGTCTCACCATAAAATACTGGGAGTAGTCGAGTCAAATTCGAGGTCTGCTGGCATTAATTGCAAATAGCACCTGTTGAAGGTTAGAATAGTATTCAGGACAAAAAGCAAGCCGTCCTGCTACCATACCCACTCAGATTTATTTCCGATATTCCATATCATATCTCACGAATCACGTGTCTCAGATAGAAGCTGGATTTATTGACTCACCGTCGTGGTAACCATCCTACGTATATATATGCGTCACTGGAATGGAAGGGGTTAACCCCGTTATTGGATGACTTTCTGTAGGCTGAAATATTCTGATTAGAATATCATATCATATATTTACCCTTATTAGGCAGGTGTGCCGCGATGCCGGTGTTCATTTACAGTCAGTTCGTAACCATGTGTCATCTACCCCCCCAATAAACCTTAATTCTATTGGGGGGGGGGTACCCCCCCCAATAGACTTTACAGACGACTTATATCCGTTTTAGGCCACTAACACCAGCGATATCCGCTGACATAATCAGCCTTGCTTGAGATGCATGTCACACAATGCGGCACCTCGCGCAGTAATACTGAGGTACGTTTCAACTTTTCGTCAAGTACGCTAAAGTATTTCTCTCCCGCCACTATCTAGGTGATTCTAAGTGCCCAGCACGACATCCCCAGTTCTCTGTGCCCACTAATGGAGTGCCTACCTGACCTGTATGCCACCGGTGCCTCCAATCTCGCCCAATGCAACCTAGTAGTATTGATTTCCCGTCACTTCTTATGTTCTATCTGTGAAAATTTCCTCTTGAACAGTCAAAATCAAGCCGGCACCATTGTATTCTCTTCCTTTTGGCTTTGCGCGCTCCTGTTGCACTGTTACTAGTGCAGGGTCCATGACTATTTTTTTTACTATGAATATGCCACCCCTTGCATCCGACGGCTCAACATACACTTCTAGCATATAAAGGTCGTGTACTGGTAGCCACAAGGTAAGTAACTCAAACACTCAGAGTCCGTTCAATGTCTGATACTACTATTCTCTCCCAATCTCATAGCCAGGTGATTCCCGAGTTGCGCTATGATGGCACAGGGAATGCATATATGTGTGATGACTTAGGAAAGTGGTGGGCCCACCCAGGGATCGCACAGAGTGTCACTCGCATGCAGCGGTCTGAAGGTTCTCAGGCGTATGAGGTAAGACTTTGTCGTTCTTGTACTCGAGCAGCTTAGATAAGTATTATGTTTCAATGTACCTGTGCAGCTTGAATAGTAGTTGTTTTGCACCTCCACCCTAACTAACCCTATGAGTCCGGCCCAACTGCTCTCCTCTATACCACGGCACAACTGCTCTCCTCTATTCCTCGGCCTAACTATTCTCCTCTATTCCTCGGCCCAACTGCTCTCCTCTATTCCCTGGCCCAACTGCTCTCCTCTATTCCACTGCCGGTGCTCTCTCACTCACGGCACTCGCGCAGCTTATATAGATAGAAATAGATGTCATTTTTGTCATAGTTCAGTTCTGTAATCAAAGTCTTAAGCCACTCGTACTCTAGCATGACATGGAATCTTGTAACGCGATCTTTCTGCCTCTGCTCTGAAAACAACATGTTCTCAAAATCTTGCCACACTGCAATGTCATCAACCGTATCCTGCCATTGTTTGAGGTATGCCGTATGTATTTGATTGATGCCGACACGAATTGCATGCAGATTGTGCAAACGAATACAAATTTCAATAAGATCCCCCCATGAGTCTTTGTTAGCGATTTCGAGCGGTACATGCAATCTTCCAAAAGCACCTTGAAGTCCACGCATCCCCCATTCAGCTGTCTGCCAGTAGGACAGGAGCTCACAATTTAATGCTAACCGCTCCGCTGAATGTCTAAAGTCACTGTTCACATTCATAGCCAAAACGAAAAAATTCGAGCCAACCTTCGGAGACGTATCACCACCAAAGGACAAGAACGACAAAAACAGCTAGACGCACCCCAATCCCTGTAACAACCCCCCCTTTCACCTTAAGCTGGTGTTAACGTCCGCGCCTCGGCCAGGACCATTGAACACGACCCAACATCCACGGACACGCACATATGCATCAATTAGAGTAAATACCGCATGTAATGTCTATCATAGGGCTCCGCCCCAACGGACACAAAACAAGGATTCAAAAAAAAAAAAAAAATGCTAACCGCTCGTCAATCTCAGCGAGTGAGCCTTGAATCCGTTGACCTTGTTTAAGAGGTGCGCGGATTCGGCCCTGTATGTCATTGCTGCCCCGAGGGAACGCTGTGGCAGCGACAATATAGTAGCCTGGGGGGGGTATTGTTTCAAAGTGAGGCGTAGATCTGATGAGCGAGACGTGAGTCGTGCCAACTACCTGGGGCATTCAACCTTGCAGCAATAATGACGCCTGTAATGTCGTTAATCAGGGCTAGAGTGACAAGATTGAACTTACCTTCAGCTGAAAAAGCTAACACAGAACTGCTAAAGTGCTCGGAGAGCCACCCATTAAAGGTGGCATTCTCAATGTCAACATCCTCGGAGGTTTGAACAGGTAGTTTAAGGTCGTCAATACTACCGAATGCCCCTCCAAGTCTGGGGTGATGCGCCACAACAAGTGCACTACAGCGCTCAAAATCCAGGCCTCCAGGCCATTGAATTTTGGCTTCAGGTAGAGTGCAAAGGGTGTGTAAGAGAAGACCAAGACCGAAGTGAAGATATCACATGACAGTACTGGGGATGATAGTGAAGATCTGCTGGAGGCTAATGGCATGCATAGTAGAGTTGAGATAATGTAGCGCAAGCCCAAGTGCCCCTGCAGCATCAAGGGAGTGTTTATCTATCCTTGGAGTTCCGTGCGCAGAGACATCCTCACGAGGTATTGGTGTCTCATACCAGGCTTGCGCAAAGCCTGCAGTAAGTAGTGAGGAGAAGGTGGGCACATCAACGCCCATTGTAGTGATGAAGGCTCTATCATGTTGACTATCGTATAGCACCTTCCATGGGGTGTTGATACGAGGATTTGGAAGTAGTTGGGGTCGGCAAAGGTACAAATGATGTGGGTGCCGAGTGTCAATGCGCTCTTGTCGTGATACCTCACTCCCGGCAATGATAGCAGCAGCAAGCACCATAAGTCTCTCATCGTCATCGAAATGTTCAGCCTTGTCTTTGTCGAGAAGCAGCTGCTGGACTGCAAAGCTATCGTCCATTAAGGACCAGACTAAATTTAATTGAATGAGCGTACGGGGGATTATTCCAGTATAGATTAACATATCAGCGATGTTTGGTAAATTTTTGAGACTCTGGTATATTCTAATCAGAATATTTCAGCCTACGGAAAGTCATCCATTAACACCATCTCGGGAGAAATTTGATGGCAAGTTATGAATGTAGGGTGGCATGTACAACCTTAAATGCGTAAAAAGATGAGTTTCTGAGTACTTTCTCACTATGGACCTTTTCCGGGGTACGCAGCCATTGGCCGCTGGTTGGGGGGGTTCTCATACATAGAAATGGAGTTTAGATAAAATGTAACCCACCCATGTGACTAAGGCCCTGCCCCACCGGTCAATAAATGAGGATTTTTTTTTAAAAAAAAAAATGCGTGAGATCAGATGAGCTACAGCGAGCAGCGTTTCTGCATCCCATTGGTGCAGCGCAGTTGATAGAGCAACGCATTAGTAGTTTGTTACGCGATGCGAAGGCTTCACAATTTTTCGTCAGCTATCTGCTGGCAGGGCAAATGTCGTCTGTCTGTTATAAGTTCTGCCCAGAATGGCATAAAAGGACACCTTCCTACCGATTTATTTCCAAGAACACAAATAATGCATCCCTCCTTCTGAGTCGTCCTCGCTGTTATTGCTGCTTTGACAGCGTCTGTGATTGTCAGTGCTGACAGTCAATGCACTGCGCCTGGCGACTATTGCACGATGGGTAAACGTCAGTGCTGCCCTGGCTTTCATTGCGTGCCAGAGTTGTCCATAAACACTGAAGATGGCAAAGAGGTGAGTATGAGTAGTTTCATCCAGGATCTGTTGACTCACCGGCGTGGTAGACAGAAAGCACCATATATGTGTGTGACGTTGAAGCATGAGCTACGGTAAGCTATGTTTCTGCTTTCTCGTTAGTGCAATGTGTTTATGGCACCACATGTAAATAGTTTGTGGCGGGAATACTTGCTTCTGCCCAAATTTTACTGGTGCTCGAGCAACAAAAATTTCAGGATAGACGAATATTTAAAAACCCGTGAATGTATGACTTGTGACTGAATCAAAGATCAAGAGTGGGCCTAACTCTTACATAGTTGGGTTGTGTCAGGCGCAAACATCTGCCCGTTGAATCTGTCGAAAGACATAGAAGGAACGAGCGAGTGAAGGTTTGCATGCATTAGTCAGTTAGCGGGACAAATTGTTCAATAGTGTGTTGATGTGTTGAAAAATGAGAGAATAGATTTGAGGAGAAAACTGATAGACGGAGTGGCATGTGCTGCATGGATGATCAAAACTGCGTGGTAAGATGACAGGAAAGTGAAGGAGAAGGCGTGATAAGATAAGCGAAGTCTGTGGCAAGTGACGATACTGCGACTACAAACAAACAGTCTGTACAGAAAGTATGAAAGATAATAGGCACACTGTCACAAAACCATCAGAGTTAAATTTTTCAGTTTGACACAAATGCGCAACGTACCACAGGCGTTAATAGGCTTCCCATAAACCAGAGTCCTGAGCATCTCAGAGATAACATGCAGACACTCTGCACTGTATGTCTCGAGATCTACTAGAAGAGAGTGGTCGAGCTGCCAGTATTGGTCGAACATTGACTAAGACCTATTGGCATCTTTGGGGTTAAGGCGTGATCAGATGACGAATGGGTTCGTTGAACATGTAACAATGCATTTCAGAAGTCACTTTAAGCCTAAAAATTTCTTCAGTGATATCATCAGGTAAAGTAATACAACAAGGCGAGACAAAAAAAATGTTAAACAATGTTGGTTTTGGAATCCATATATATGTGGTCATAGATCCCGAGATTGCAATCTGTCTTATGTCATATGTCAGAAATTTCCTAATCGGGTTTCGTCACCTTGTAACGTGTTGCAATGATCCAATGACAAGTTGAGGTCCCAATAGGTTGCAATAAAAGAGTGTGACATTACATTTATGTTACAATTCACGTTACAATATTGAGTTTATGTCACAACAGTTATTCCAATCAGGTTTCAACCAGTTCGCGATATTGACCGTTGGCTTGCAACTGTCCAAGTTGATTTTTCTTACCTGAGATCTAGATTCCAAGGCTTATCTAAATATCCTAAGTGGGTCTCAATGACGTTGGAATACAAACAGGCAGGTTTCATTCTAATTGAAAGATAATTGAAAGCAAGTAAATTCAATTGCCAAACTGGCACCATCCTCAACAAAACATATCAATAATGCTCTAGATGTAAGTAGCAGTCTGTAGGTAGTGGTAGTGGTCCTACTTTTTCTGAGTTTGCTTTGGTCAGCCTGCAGCCTGCTCACTCGCTGGTCCACTAGATACAGATGCCAGCATCCCTGCCTTCCTTCCTTGGACCCAACAACCAGAAGATAGAGCCATCACTACCATGGGTACATCATCAGGTACTCCAGGAACCTCTGAATTAACAAACCATTGCTGAAGGTCCAGAGTCTTCAGAGGCTGCAGTGGCAGCAGCTGCACCTGCAGATTCAGATGCCACAGGTGTCCAGGGGCTGAATAGCTGGCAAGAGGGTTGCAGGATTGGGAGCAGTAGTAGCATTGCAGGGACAAGCACTGTGATGGCTAGTGCTGAGGGACAACAACCGGTGCTGAGGGGACAACAACCGGTGCTGAAGGGACAACAGCCAGTGCTGAAGGAGTAATCATGGGTGTAGTAGGCGTGATGGGTCCAGGAATGTCATTGACTGGGTTGTTGTCAGTAGTCATTGGTCCAGGAAAGTCATTAGATTCCTTATGCCCTGCATTTGCAATGGCCAAACACATCATATCAGAGGTAAAATCTTCACCTTCAGTGTCGGACATTGCGATATTGGAAGTCAAGGATGATTGCCAGACGTAGGCATCAATCTTTTTGCGGATTGCGCAAATATGAGGCTGTCCCAGAGGTTACCCATAGCTGCTTGTAGGCCATAAACATGGCAGCATATGGTAGCTGAGACTTCGCACCAATCCAGCTTTCGTGAATGAAGTGTCAGAAGAAAGGATGAAGATCAGCTAGAGAGTAGTATTAGAAGCTGATCCAGAGGACCAATGATAGCAGAAATAGAACTCACTGTGACCCAACCCCATGCAAGAAGGCCAGGAGTACAGGACATTGTGCCCAATTTTCAAGCATTGCACTTAGTGCGTGGCCAGCCAGAAATGTCAAGCGAATTCTTTCTGAACATCACAATCCTAATTGCCTATGTAGATCAATTAGCACAAGAATGGAGTGAAGCTTAAAAATTACCTTCATGAGTGGTTCCCAGTGACCAAAAACTGTGGACATTGTGGGGTCCATATCTTGATTTGTGAAGAGGACAGGCGGAAACTTTGGTGAGGAGCAGCCACCAGCAGTACCTGGTCCAAGCATCCTCTGGATCTCAGGAATGGTATCCCGCTTCATGAAAATCAGGTCAAAGTAGGATGAATCCAGACCAAAGATGCACCCTGCCATCAAGCATATTGTACCGATCTCACCAGAGCATCCACCTTGGAGATGCTGCTCTAGCTGCAATATTTAAATTAGATATCAATTAGTATTTGGTGGGATGATGAAGCAAATAAACTAATGTACCAATGATTGAAAGTGAGAAGTTGGTACAAAACAATGGAGGTGATCCAGTAGAAGTGAATACACCTCTGTCACAAGGCAAAGTTCTTTGGCGCCCTTGCTTGCATAATGACTAGGGGATATGATGACAGGCAGAGGGTTTGGCACTTGCAATCTTAGAATGCAGTGCTCAGGTCGGAACATCTCAGCAATAACACCATATTTGCAAGCAAAGGTTGAGAGCTTGATGTCGAAGGCCTTCAGCTCATCAGGAACTTCTTGCATGCTTGAACATCTACGTTGATTGGACGCCAAGACTTTGTTCTTCTCGCCCAGCATCCAATTATTATTGTTGAGAGACTGGATTTCGAGTTGCAGGTGCCGAATGATCTTGAGATGCACAAAGTTAGTACTAAATCATAGCAAGCAAAGTAAGGCATCATTACCTCCATGTCTCCACCCTGCAAAGAAGCTGATGACTGAGTGGTGGCTGATGCAGTCCCAACCACATAAGATGATGGTACATCCAATTCAGATGCATCATCATACTCTAACTCGGACTCTGAGTCATGGTGCACAGTGGGACACTGAAGCATCACAACAAGTTGTAAGGTCAAGTAAAACACGGTGCGAAAAATATCAATGGACCCACCACAAATTTATAGTCAATCTTGGCTGTGCAACTTGGACCAAATATGAGGAAAGAAAAACATGAGGAAATTGCATTGTGATGAATAATAGCCTTGACATCTAATTGAAATCAGCATGCGGGTGATGTCAATATGACACAAGTTAACTTACCTGTGTAACAGTTTTGTTCTCAGAGGAGCCGATTCATGGCAAAGGTGTTGGGTAATAGTGTCAGCAAGACCTGCTCTCGACATAATAAAGAAGATTAGACAGCAGCCAGGCATCCAATTTAAACAATGACTTACCTGCACTTGCTTGACATCCATTGGATTGTTCTTGAGTCATGGTCCCAATTGGCTTCAGAGTAAGATTCAGAAGTTGCAACTTGGTTACAACAGTAAATGCAACCAAATGACTTAGTGAGAAATGCAATCAAATGCTGACATAATCACATTGACAATCCATTGAAACACACCTGAACATCAATTTCAGAACATTAGCAGTATTTATATTAGCATAGGGACAGTGCATAATTCAGAATACACATGAAATTAGAATAACCCTTGAGCTAGCTCAAATCTGAGCTGAATTTCCAGCGCCTAAACCTGCAACTATTCCCTGGGATCACATCACCAACAGTAAGTAGTAATATTATGCCAAAGCAGCTGGAGGAGGTGGGAAGGGATTCCTGGTAGGAGGAGGGGTTGTCTTTGATGAGGAGGAAAGAATGTAAGTTGGGTAAGGTACTTGACTTACAAATCCTTCTTGACCATGTCCTCGCTCCAGATACTACACATCTTGCACTCCAGATACTGACACATCTCGCGCTCCATTGGTTAATTTTGCGCAGTTGGAACATGCCCTGTGCCACAATACTCACCCTGAGCAGTGGGAAAATTGTGCCTTGAGTCGCTGGAGCAATATAAAGGTGTGGCTGATGGCAGGTCCGGCAAGTAGTATGAAGGGAAAGCAGGCTTTGGTGGCGAAGGATGATGATGGCCATATGTGGGCATAGGTGCCAAAGTGGCTGGAGGTGGCAGGAAGGGATTCGTGGTAGTTCCGTTGACTCTGTTTGTGGAAGTAGTGTGAGGAGAGGACTGCTGTGTGACTGCCAAACCAATTGACTCTGGAAGCTGAATTGATGGGGGTTGATGGAGAGGGTGTTGAGCATGAGACTGATGCCAGTATGAATTTGTGCGTGAATCTCAGCAGCTTTTGCATGCAGTGCTGCAGGGTTGTAGTGACCTCCTGGCTCTGAGTCTGCCTTCCAACCCAATGTGGTACCCCACAGAGAGGACTGCAGAGATGAAGCCTGTTCCATGGTTGTGGGTGTCATGATTCCACAACCTTTACCAAGGACATCAGAGAAATTTCAACAGTACAACAAAGTAAGCACTCACAAGAATGAACAGAGCAGCATGAAGACCCTCTCATAGGCCAAGGGCCATGATGGTGCAGTGGACACACCTGAGGAAAGATCCAGCTTTCTTGTGCTTCATGTCATGATGGTTACGGTGGTGTAATCCAGCTTCATGATGGTGATAGACCTGCAAGACGGACCCATCAGGAAGAAGCTCCTTGATATCGCCAAAATTTTCCTTCTCAGAGGAACTGGTGGGGATGTTTGGTGTAACAGGTTGCGCAAACAAGGGACTAGGAGGCGCAAGCATGATCGTGCTCTGTGTGAGCATGCAGATGGTCTGACAGCATAATCATGGCTAGGATGGGCTGGGATTGGAGGGCTGCTTTGTCTGCTTCTGGGGTGGGAAGGATATGAAGTTCTCCAGAAACAGGACCAGGGTTGCTGGTGATTTCGCCCTTAAATGTGTCATGATCACCCATCTCGATGAGAGGAAGGTCAAGACTTGGTTGATGCACTGTCATATACCATACTTCTAATCTCAGATCCGACCATATCCAATCAGATCCGATCGATTCTATTTCCGTCCGGTCCACAGATCCTGTCCAGATCGCTCATCCGAATGTGCGCACTTCTCGCACTCTATCTCCCTTGTGTATATCTGCGTCTATCTCCTTTCATCGCTCATCCTGTTTCCGGTACTCTGGCTGTGTATAATTCCTTCCTGTGTCACTGATCCGTTACCTGTGTTTCATTTCCGATTCGTGCTTACTGATCCGCTGTGCATTAACTAATAGACTTCTGTTACACTTCGTACATAGCCCTCGGTCCCAGACTTATTGATTATCCGTCTTAGATACTTACCGTATATAAACCACTTGTAGATCTCCATAGAACCTTAGTTTGAATATCATCTTAGATTCTGCTCATTCCGCTTCCTTTGGACTTGAGTCACTTTCCACTCAAAGTCATCTTCGAGACTTGGGATTGATTCCTATAGTCTATATCTCCGACTCTATCTTCGATAGCCTATCTCTGTCAGTTTCTAGTTAGGAATCCGTTCCAAAGCTAGCCTTAGTCCTCTTTCCATCCCCGCGCTCCGGATAACCTTCGGACGTACCATATCCAATACCTTCAGACGTCTGATCTGCTACGCAACTCCTTCCGGATCTTTGGACATATATCTCCTCTCTGAAATAAAGGGGCATTACTCAGACAAGGGGCACAGTGTACGAACTGAGGCCAAAGCCCTTCAGATCTTTCACCCCTTGAGTACAGTCTTAACATGCACCTTGTTTCACAGGTCTGGGTGCTGCATATTTCTTGCTCCACCACTCCTCTCCTTGTACTTGACTTCTTTGATATCAAAGAGTTTTGTGCTAAGGGCCGACAATGGCACTTCTTGATGCTCAATTTGAGCATGCAACTAAAGATCTGGTAATGTTCATCAGGTCCTTGACTGAATCTTGAGCACAGATATTGAGTATTACCTGACATGAGGCGGGCCATTAACCCTCTGAATCTGAATCAATGAGTTAGTAACAGTAATAGGCGCTGTGCATCATAAGGTAGAAGAAGACTGTAATAGTGATAAGAAATGAATGACATTATCCTAATAATGAGGACCGACATTGCTAATAGTCGAAGGCAGATGCAGGGAAATAATAAGGAGGTCGGAAGTAAGAGTCACTGGCTGCGGATGTCCTGCATTCGAAGGAACATATCTGTATCAATAGTGTCAACAATTAAAAACTCGTCAGGTCTGCTGACATCCTCTGCTATCATACAACCCCAAACAATTGAGTGAACTGAGAAAAAATCTGCAGAAGCCCTAGGCTTTCTCTTAACATGCCAAAACTGAAAGTCTTTGTCCTTTTGTGGACAAATGCCGACCAGTCGATCATATGGGAGAACAAGCATGACAGGATATTGAATATCCCCTACTGTGCATGTGAAAATCAACATTAGTTTGCCAAAGATGATACCAGTGTCAGTCTGCAAGACGACACAATCATATCATTGTAGAGAAACAATCCTGCCTGGGGAGCAGGTATAAGAAGCAGGGAGCAGTGTGTTCAGCCCAAAGGGCTTCTGACTAGCCAAAACTTAAGGGAAGGAGAGAGGAAACAGTCAAAGACAGTGATAGTGTTCACTTCAGAAAACTAAGTATCCAGGAGCTAACTAGTGAGCTATGAAAGCTGCCAAACTAGAAAAGCTACAAAGAGAAAAGCTACACAAGAACTCAAATGAGTGAGGAGCTATGGTAAGCTGCCCAAGAACTCAATCAAAAGAGTAGCTATCAGTACTGGAACTAAGTAGAATCCTTGGTGGTGCAAAGAGTGAAAGGTAAGGTGCTTATGTAATCATCAAAAGTGCGAAAGGAAAGTCCCAGTATGAGACATCATGCAAAAACTACCTTTTCAAGCCCAGCCTGAGTTTGTCTGTCACATCGTGGTGCACCATGAAACATCAGAGTGCATTGAAGGTAGTCCATGGACACTCGCCAGTCGACAAGTGACTCAAAATTGACTTTAAGGAATCAATATTCCACAATCTAATTCAAAAGGACTCAGAGATTATGTTATTTTGGAGCATTGAACATCATCAACTCACCATGTCGCTCGCAATGAGTTGAATCTGTTGTAAAGATACAACCTAGCCTGGGCTGTAGATAAACCACTGCCTAAACTAGTATGTGAGTCTTGTGCTCCATCTAGTCTGCTTCACTTGTGAGAACAAGAGCGTTCGACCCTAAAGGCAGATGCCTATTAGTATGGTCAAGTTTGAGTCTAACTTATGTGCGAAACAAGCATCGAGGTCAGCGGTAAGTTGCTGCGGTCAGCGATGATACTGCCGGAACTAGCGTCGTGTGTAGCGGTGCTACCATGGTCGAGATATGGTCAGTAACAGTTGCATCGAGCGAGCGATGTTGGGCGATGGTACCTGCGGTAGCGGTAAGGTTGTGAGTGGTGCAAAGAAACAGTAAAGAAGTCCGCAGTACTTTCAGCGGTAAAGTAGCGGTGCGTGAGAAGTTCAGTCAAAATAACAGTCAAAAGTCCAGTGGTAATGGAGAACGAGCATGATGTATTAACGAGAGATAAGGAAACTTTAAAGACTAAGTCCACTACTGGGTAGGTCCAGAGCTAGACAATAATCCTGACCTATAGTACGTGCAATGGTGTAAAATCAGGTACTTGTATCGTGTGGGGTACGTGGTGCTTATATCCTAAATTGTATGTACTCGGAATACTCTAGGCGAGATCAGTAGCGCTGGAGTGTAGTAACTGCCATAAGTAAACATAACGCGAGGCACTGCGGCACGAGGCAACATGTAATAAGGCTTGCCGTGGAATCAGTGATAATGAACAGAAAACAAATGACGCACCAAATGGAGCTATGCGGACGCGGCAAGGACATGGAAGGACATTGGTACGTGGAATGTGGTGCGGCAGTCGGTATGGTGTGCGGTAAGCATGGGATGCGCCGGTACTGCTAAAGGGGTAAGACGGCCATGGACAAGTGGTAACTCCTGTAGATGTGAGATGAGTGTCAAAAGGTGGGGTTTCAAGCCCAGCGCCAATATGTTCATTACACCGGAATGTGCGAAGAGTCCTT
>JABCPU010000383.1:0-64379 GCA_016800925.1 Suillus spraguei | reverse complement strand
GATCCTCCTTCGAGCGCGAGCGATGCTGAAAGAACTCCTTGTCTACTGTTCCCAGGATGTGAGTGTTGTCGATCCTCTGAGTCCGAGTCATGCTCATCGAGGGTCCTTACCCATATTTCACAGGATGTGGGTGCGTTGATGCTCCTTCGAGCTCAAGCCATGCTCTCAACGTCCTTGCCCACTACTTCTTCGCAGTTCGTGAGTGTGTCGATCCTCCTTCGAGCTTGGGCCATGTTCATCGAGTCTTTGCACACTGTTTGCAGTATGTAAGTTTCGATCTTCCTCCGAGCTCGACCCATGCTGATTGAAGTCCTTTCCACTATTCCCAGGCTGTAAGTGTGTCGATGTTCCTTCGAGCTTGAGCCATTCTGATAGAAGTCCTTGCCCACCATTCATAGTATGTCGATCCTCCTTCAGGCTCAAGCCATGCTGATTCAATTATGCGCAGGTTGTGAGTGTGTCAACCCTCCTTCCAGCTTGATCCATGCTAATCGAAGGCCTTGCCCACTGTTTGCAGGTTGTAAGTGTGTTGATTCTTCTTCAAGCTCGAGCCCGTACTGATCAAAGTTATCGCCTCCAAGCCGTATGATATGTATCAGCTTATTTTGACAGATACTGAATTGTAAGGCACTTATGATTTAAATAAACTGATTGAAACTGATGATATGATATTCAGGGGTCGGATTTGATTGTCGCAGGATCATTGATCACGCCTCTGCTATTTGGTGCTCCGCAACTTCACACGCATGCATCTGCTATCCTTGTTGATCCCCTTCGGCTGCTCAGTCTGATCAACGAAAGGGTATGTCAAACGTGAAATCACAGGCTTGTGCTTTACTCATTGTTTACAGCTCTTTGCATAAAGGATGGCAGTGGCGTCATTTTTTTCGTTCAATTAGGAAACATTAGACTTAGTGAAATTTCGCTCATGTAGCCTTACTATACTATCATCATTATCATCTCTGCAACATGGGATTTCGCAAGATCAGTCGCGATGTGAAACTTGCAGCAATCCGACTCCATGAGCGAGACCTTCTAAGCCTCCGAATATCCTAGATTCCTGTGGATTTTCCGAGCGCACCTGGTTTCGGATTTTGAAGCTCTGGCGCGAAACCGGCGACATCATGAACCATCAACCTACATTACGTGGTCGTCTGTGTGCTCTTGATCATGAAGATATTGATTGTCTGCTTCGTCTCATAAGGCAAAATCCTGACTATTTTTTGGACGAACTCACGCACCTCCTTGCAACAAATCAATTCATATCTGTACATTTCACAACAATCTTTCGTGAGCTGAACGTGCTAATGTGAGCTACAAAAAACTCAAGCGCATTGCCAAGGAACGCAATGAAACTCTGTGAGTTTATCGCACGTATGGCTCAGTATGATCCACAGGATTTAGGATTCATTGACGAGACATCAAAGGACGAGCGCACACTCAGTAGACGCTATGGTCGATCAAAACAGGCACACACGCACAGAAAAGTAGGTGTTTGTGCATGGACGCCGGACATCCACAGAAGCCCTCACACTAGATGGTATTGTTGCTGCAACAGTTGTTGAAGGCTCGAGGACTGCACAGGCTTATCGTCTTCACCATCGTCGTTAGAGTCGGGTTCCTCATCCATGTCATCCTCTGAAGGTCCCTCGATTTGAGTATTGTTGTCATCAGGGCCATTAGAAATGGAATCGAGGTCACTCAGGCTGTCATAATCTAGTAGACTCTTGTATTTTTTAGATGCAGCGATAGTTATAAACACCATAATAATGATTTGAAGAGAAGATGGTGTACAGTGAGCGAAATTTCACCAAGTCTAACATTTCCTAATTGAACGAAAAAATGACGCCACTGCCATCCTTTATGCAAAGAGCTGTAATTTCACTAAGTCCAACATTGGATGACTTTCCATAGGCTGAAATATTCTGATTAGAATATCATATCATATATTTACCCTTATTAGGCAGGTGTGCCGCGATGCCGGTGTTCATTTACAGTCAGTTCGTAACCATGTGTCATCTACCCCCCCCCCCCCCCCAATAGACTTTACAGACGACTTACATCCGTTTTAGGCCACTAACGCCAGCGATATCCGCTGACATAATCAGCCTTGCTTGAGATGCATGTCACACAATGCGGCACCTCGCGCAGTAATACTGAGGTACGTTTCGACTTTTCATCAAGTACGCTAAAGTCTTTCTCTCCCACCACTATCTAGGTGATTCTAAGTGCCCAGCATGACATCCCCAGTTCTCTGTGCCCACTAATGGAGTGCCTACCTGACCTGTATGCCACCAGTGCCTCCAATCTCGCCCAATGCAACCTAGTAGTATTGATTTCCCATCACTTCTTACATTCTATCTGTGAAAAATTCCTCTTGAACAGTCAAAATCAAGCCGGCACCATTGTATTCTCTTCCTTTTGGCTTTGCGCGCTCCCGTTGCACTGTTACTAGCACAGGGTCCATGACTATTTTTTTACTATGAATATGCCCACCCCTTGCATCCGATGGCTCAACATACACTTCTAGCATATAAAGGTCGTGTACCGGTAGCCACAAGGTAAGTAACTCAAACACTCAGAGTCCGTTCAATGTCTGATACTACTATTCTCTCCCAATCTCATAGCCAGGCGATTCCCGAGTTGCGCTATGATGGCGCAGGGAATGCATATATGTGTGATGACTTAGGAAAGTGGCGGGCCCACCCAGGGATCGCACAGACTGTCACTCACGTGCAGCGGTCTGAAGGCTCTCAGGCATATGAGGTAAGACTTTGTCGTTCTTGTACTCGAGCAGCTTAGATAAGTATCATGTTTCAATGTACCTGTGCAGCTTGAATAGTAGTTGTTTTGCACCTCCACCCTAACTAACCCTATGAGTCCGGCCCGAGGTATTGGTGTCTCATACCAGGCTTGCGCAAAGCCTGCAGTAAGTAGTGAGGAGAAGGTGGGCACATCAACGCCCATTGTAGTGATGAAGGCTCTATCATGTTGACTATCGTATAGCACCTTCCATGGGGTGTTGATACGAGGATTTGGAAGTAGTTGGGGTCGGCAAAGGTACAAACGATGTGGGTGCCAAGTGTCAATGCGCTCTTGTTGTGATACCTCACTCCCAGCAATGATAGCAGCAGCAAGCACCATAAGTCTCTCATCATCATCGAAATGTTCAGCCTCGTCTTTGTCGAGAAGCAGCTGCTGGACTGCAAAGCTATCGTCCATCAAGGACCAGACTAAATTTAATTGAATGAGCGTACGGGGGATTATTCCAGTATAGATTAACATATCAGCGACGTTTGGTAAATTTTTGAGACTCCGGTATATTCTAATCAGAATATTTCAGCCTACGGAAAGTCATCCATTTCCTAATTGAACGAAAATTTCACGCCACTGCCGTCCTTTATGCAAGTAAATACTTTGTATATGTATGAGATGTCGCTCTGCTCAGAACCGTCTGTTCGGAACCCTGAATCTTCAGGCCGCGATATCGATTCTGACTATAACATCAACCACGACCGTATTAAAACCCCAAGTCCAGATCTCCTAGAAAGTAGCTACGACGAATTCACCCCGACAAAGAAAAAGACTCCCACTACCTATTCAACTCCTACTAATCGCTCACAAACCCAATCTGCTCTTTCTTCTGGAACCCGTAAGGTATTCAAAAATTTTGTGCCAAGGTCTACGGCCAATCGGGACGGAAAATGCCTCATTACGCTGGAACATAAAGATGATTTTCTGGAGATTGCTCACATCGTTCAACGCAAGAGCCAATTCAATGAGGTAAGCAGTGTGCAAGTTATGGGATGTGCGATGCTTATGTTTTTTTAGTTCACCCTCTATGAATATTGCCTTCACATAGAATATACAAAATTTCAGGTTGACAGTAGATTAAATTTGTTCTGTTGTACGCCACATTGTATCTTCTGCGAGCTTCAAATGCTGATGTTAGTCCGCAGTAACTGGTGATTGGCATAAATCTTTCGATAGGAACTACTGGTTTCTTTTACCGGATATTCACGCGCTGCAAGACGTATATGATTATGTCAAGACAGTTATTGCATGGAGGAAAAGTATGTCATCTGGTGAGGCCCCTCTATCTTTTCAACAAAAGGTAGGTTTCTCATAGTATTGCCAACCACTGAAATACTCACTTTCATGCAGTGGAAATTCCGAAGGTTGGGGCAATATACCATGGTGGCCAACTACCCCGCAACAACGCTTACGAGGCAAGAGCAAGAGCAATCAGCAATAACTTATCCATATCCTTACTCTGATCTTCCGCCCCTTCTATCTCATATCACGCCTCCGTTTGTTGTCATAAACGCAGGGCCAAAGTGCGACCGAGATCAAATTGGTCGGCTTGTTCTGGAACGCTACCCACAACCGACGGACGAGTCTCGAGAATTTCAACAGCGACTTATGCTGTTGTGTGATACTTGGGATCTTTTTCAGGGCGCCAGGAGTGCTGCTGAGGCTTGGAGGCAGAGGGACAAGGCAGAAAGGGTTGGTAAGAGAAAGAGGGAACAGGCCGACTCAGGTCCAATACCCACACGTACCACGAGATCCAAAACACGTACGCACTGAACTCTCCCAACAACCCAGTTCTGTAACAATGCACATTTACTAGGGAATCTCAAACGCACACTGTCACCCCGCACAAATGGGCTCGGAGGTTCCCTCACTCGCCAAGCACTCTTACATCTCTCGAAACGACCCAAGACTAAGTTAGATGATCATGAAGGCATCTGGTCAACAGATGCAATCACACTTTGGGCTAAAAATTCTTCCAGGGCCTCATCTTTACTAGATGCTGATGCTCGTGAATAATACTATTTGATTATCGTTTTGGTCTGGTCACATGTACAGTAATCACTTCTTGTCAGTCAGTTCTCTACCTTCTCATGCAACACGGTCCACCGCGTCTATCAAGATGACAACAGGTCTTACAATTGACCCTGAGGGCTTCCCTAGTGGTTTCATGAGAAGCTATGTCATACTAGGACGACTACAGAGGCGCGGACGAAAGACCGTACACCATAGCGTTCCACCTACTTGTCCCCAAGCGTTGTACCAGACATAAATGGCACATCCCACACAACATCCATCGACTTTGTATTCAACCCAACGACAACACCCTTTGCAGACAACGGAACTCCACCTGAATCTTGAACCATAGTTACCCTGTCTCCCAAGGCAAAGCGCTGGTTCTGGAGTCGATAGATAGCGTGCGATGGTTTTAGAACTGCGTGACGAGGGATATTCTTCACAATGGCTTTCTTGATTCCAGCTTTGGACCTGTTCTTATTGATGTCATCGGCAACCTGTTCAATTTCTTTGACAGTGCTCTAAAGACAGTTTTGAATGAAACGTGACTCGGGATAAACGACGATTCCATACCTTCGCTAGGCTGTCCGAGAATAGGGAAACTGGCTCAAGATCTCGGACCCCCTTCGATTTGAACCACGACTTTACTTCCTTGACCCCAGCATCAGCGTGAGAGTCAAAGATGTCCGAAGCGCGAGCCATATCTATCATCCTAGAGATGAGATCAAGGAATTATCGGGCAAATCCAACAGCTTACCGTCGCCCCCTTGGTCCAGACAGGACCAACCTTATATTCACGAATGAGGTCAACTGCCTTCTCGCTAAACTCCCAATAACGACCAGCCTTCCGTGAGTAGTCAATAACTTTCAAGCCCTTGGCCTCGAACTTGATGCTCAGTCCGAGATTGTTCTTTTGATGATCGGTGGGAACCATGAAGCTTGACGTGATTTTGGAGAGCGCTCTGGGTGACATTCCGATTGTGGAAGCTGCTTTGAACGATGGCAAGTAGTGCTGTGAAATACGATTATCAACAATAATCTTGAACTTGTTATTCTCCGTTTTATCTGAAAGGAAAAACTACGAGATCATTTAGAAAGATAAATTGTGGTAGGGCATTGTGACATACTGCCAGAACAACAGACAAAGCGCTGTCAGTAGTTGAAGACACCTGGGCAGCCACACCATACGCGTGTTCGCCAAGGAAGAAAATGTTCGTTTCGTCAGGAAATTCCTCCGACAGAGGTGGAGCATCCTTCTCGAGGAACCTGGGATCTTCGGATGCAACTTCTGAAATGACCATCTGGACGGCTTGTTCGAGTTCTTTTTCGGGTCCTTCGTAGTCTTTAACCAATGCGCCTGATTCTAAGCGTTTCAAACCTGCACGAATGTGTAACGAGCGGACGTCCATAAAGTACCATCACGCACCTTTTAGCGGACGGACGTGCACCAGGACATCGACGACCAGTGATCACTCCACATCTCTTCGAATATAGCGTCTCAATCCGTTCAGCTTTTCCCTTCCAATGGCTCAAGCTCTGGTGGGAATGCGGATTGGGAACAACCTTCGCCAGAGTACCAGGCACGAGTTCCAACTTCTTGTACTTGAACAATGAATCGGACACGGCCGTGACCAGCCCTTCTTGCAAGAAAGCCCAACCGATGAAAGTGCGTTTGCCAACCATTTCCTGGGCGATATCCTCTACCTTGCGGTTTTCGTGAGGATTTTGTATGTGAACTGCCATTGACTTGTTGCGGCTTTCGGAACGAACCGTGTACATTGACACCGTGAAAGCCTAGTTGTGCTGTGTGGGGTAATGTACTCACAAAGGGAATCCAGCGAGAGCTTTTGCACCGAGGCATACACCTTCGCATAGTCCAGGGACGAGATGGAGTCCATCAAGATTTGGAAGGTCGAAGAATTCCATCTTACATGTGCAACGATATATAGGAGGGAAGAAATCCGGTAACGATGAAGGATAGACTGTGGACTCTCCAGGACTGAAGATAAATTTGGTACTGGTTCCAAACACATTGCGGCGGCGTTCCTCTGGGGTCAACCTATGTTCTCGAGCTGCACACATGGGACGATGACGAACTACAACCAAAAAGCGGAATTTGCTACTCACATTTCATTGCTCGTAACAGCCGCTGCTCATCAATAAAGGGAATCTTAACGATTGCTTCCCATTCTTGCTTCTTTCCATTTAAGTCTTGCTCAAATTCAAGAGGGTAAAAGTCCAATATCGGTGAATTTGGATCATGCATTAGGTCCTATGGTTGATTAGTCTAATGCATGACACAGGCCACTGAACATACTTGATATGCTATCGGAATATGCTCCATGCTTGCGGACGGGAGGACGCCCATCAGTTGTTCGAAAGGACGGAAAGGTTTACCCAGCTCGAACATGAACGACTTGTCACCAAGGTCACGTAAATCTTGAAGAAAATGTGAACATAGCACAATGAGGACAGGGAATGTAAAAAGTACCAGATATCCGCGGGGCGTGATGGTAATTGTAAAACCAGCCCCAGGAGGCGATCCCACTGTAATAGTAGTGCATAACCCATTGTAGACCCTCTGCGTAGCGGTATATCAAGTCGTCCATCTCTTTAGGGTCATCATAGGTGATTCCAAGTTTCTCCTGTCGAGCAACCGGTTGGTCTGACGAACGGTATACAAGGCGGGGACGCACCTTGTAATATCCTCTCTTCCATTCGGACATTTTGTCGTTGATGGATTGTTCATGTCGTGCGTCAAAACCCCCACCTTCTTCATCATCCACCACAGGGGCCTTGTCGAATTTCTTTGACACTCGATCTACTGCAGCCCTACCTTCATCATCATCTTCCTCCACATCTTCCTACTCGCCCTCACTATTCCTGTCTCCGTTAGCCTGCTCTGGATCAGTTTCTGCCAAGGGTTCGTCCAAAAATCCTGGGAGCCGCCATGTGACAAGATTTTGATCCTCTTCATCGTACTCATCCCATGTAACCGACAGATGCAACTCCTCCGCCAGGGTGCTGATGAACTTCCGTTCCCGAGCGGGAAACGTATTAGGCATTGTCAGGGCCGCAGTACGGTGCTGTGAGGGTTTCCTGGGGTTTTGCAATACAAAGTGCTGTACTTGATCAAAAATGTCTCGTTGAGGGCGCGTAAGAACTAACATGGACTAATTGTTAGTTGTCGACAGGAAGAATGGAAAACTGTACCAAGCTTAGCACGCATGCGCGCAAGTTCCATTTCTTCTACGTGTTTGCTCCGCTTTCCTTTGAACCAATTCGAGTCCACATATTCTATGGTGTACGGTCTTTCGTCCGCACCCCTGTAGTCGTCCTAGTATGACATGTAGGACCTGTGGATGGCATGTATGATGCTGTCATCGAACGCCTACAACGATGGACGGTTCACGAAAGGGACTTGTATACTTAGCAAGCCGTGTGTCTGCTCTCGCCTGTACCTCCACTCCTTTCCGCTCACTCTGGCGCCTTCAGGTGTCGTTCGCATATGTTCGAGCCACGTCAGCATTTGCTGACGTGCGCTGGGCAGATGCGTTAAGCACTGGAAAAGGGCTTGTACCTTAAGGGAGAAGAGGCTAATATCGAGGATGGTTGGGATGATATTTTATTAACTTGACCTATGTATCTATAGCATATTCTAATGTCACACCTGTCAAGTACCCGCCGCTACCCGTTGTGAGACCCGTACCCATTGGTACCCTTGGGTGTACGGGTACGGGTATGGGTCTGACCTTCGATAACCGCGGGGAAACCCCTACGGCTGCCACCCGGGGGTCGCTGTTGGCCGACGTCGAGGGTCCGAAGCTTGCGCATCTTTGACTGACTCCGATATCTCGTTCTTGAACCCTTCCTGCAAATTAACATCAGCATTAACGTTCTTGACTTTGGAATATAGCTTACATTTGTCTTGAACGCTGAGATTAGTGGAGTTACCATTTTCCACACCCAACCATAATCACTCATCATCTTCTCCTGCTCAGAAGTCGAGCGCTGGAGGAACAGTGCAATCTGCAGCTGAATGTTGCGTTCCGGGATATTGTGATAATCTTCAATACTCCGCGGGAACTGCATGTCATGCTGTCTCCGAATGCGAGTTTCTTGCGATTTCAATGTGTTGCGCTGAGTAAGGAGCGGGAGGAGGGATTTGAGGTAGTTGTAGCGGATCTGAGACAACGCGTCGTCCATATCGTGCTGGAAGCGCTTCATAGGTCGTGCATCGTTATGCAGCTCCTTTAGAACATTGTCAGACTCGTCCAAAGTTGCAAACAAACAAAGACGTACATTAATGGCAGCGAGATAATCAACCTGGATAAAGTCTTCAGTATCTACTCCCATTATTGAATCATCGATGCGGTTATACCTGCTAAGGACTTCTTGGCGGTATTCTGCAGCCTGGCATGCAGTGAGAAGTAGGATATCTTCTTGATGCTGCCTCCTCAGCTCCGTTATCTTGTCTTCGACAATTGCTAGCGTCTCTACCGGTGCAGTGTTCGGAGTGGCTTTGAGTTCCTTCAACCTGTAGAAGCTCGACGACCTAAGCCAAGATACAGCGAAGAAGAGCACTTACGAAGGACCATTATAAGACCCCTTGGATGTACTGAGCGAAGTGGTGCCTGCTAATGGCCAAGTCGTCTGGGTTAGCAGAATGGAGAGGGATGTGTCATTCGCGAAACCCATTTTTCCCTTTGTTCGCTTCTTCGGGTTGTCGTAGGCCACTTGCAGAAGACATCGTGTCTAGCAGGAAATCATGGACCTGACTTTGAAAGAATACCAACTACGGGAAAATTCGAGGTGACAAGTGTGCGGCAGAGGCGAAATTCTGATAATCGTTCAATGTCAACGTGATTTATTGCCGAGCAGACAGTTGTTACCAGTTCTGTATTACTTGAACGGCTACAGTTGCTTATACACTACTAATGTATACATTATGAACAAGTCGACTGTATGTGAATTGATTTTGGGGTGACGGAGATGAGTATACTGCACTAATCAATATGATTACCTGGAAGATCATACTTTGAGAGTATGTGTCTAAGTCAGATCAATATGCAAAGAAGATATCCGAGTCAAAAAGCAGGTCATCCTCAGGATAGTTCCTGGTTTGAAGGGGCGCTGATTGCCAAACCCTCTTTGTGCCGTCATTTTTCTTTCCCCAGTGCATCCCGAAAAGTTCAAATGCGTTGAGTTCTGTGAAAGACGTCAGAGCACTGGCTACCTGCTCATAGAATTCCTGTATCACAAAAATCAATGTCCCTGGCGCTACAAGTGAAAAGCCATGATAACTTACGACAGTGGGAGGAACGAAAATGTCCTTGGTTGACATCACCCGCAAATAGACCAAGTGAGGTACATGCTTGTACAGTGTTTCCAAGAAGGGCACAGGAGGTACATTTGTAATGATCTCCAGAGCGACTACAGGGACAGTTGAGCGGGCAAGCAGAGGAATATCATCCTCCATAAGACTTCCTCCGTTTAGATGAATGCTCCTCACCGGACGGCCGGGAACAATTAATTTCGCTGTCCGGGGTGAGCCAATGAATTGCTCCAGTTGGGGAATGGAAGTTGGAGCAGGGTATGGGAGTGAAGAATTGCATGTGAACATGGTAGGGATAGAATCCACTTGAAGCTCGAGAAGCGATGGTGTCCTATCAAGGAACCGGGCGACGTTTTCATCGAAAGAAAAGGAAGAGGTGAAGTGAAGCAAATGCAGGAAGTGGATGCATTTAGACGCTTCCTTCAACACCCAGCTCACACTCGAATCCACGTAGAGAGTAAGAGAGGTCAACTCTGACATATTAAGAATAGCTTTAGCGAGTTGGTGATAATAGGTAAAGAAGACGGCAGCAGGTGAATCTATGGCGATGTAAAAGGACCGCACGAAACGCGCGACATGTGGTTTCTTCGCAAGAGTGTCAATGACACACAAGTTTTGCGACCAGGCAGAAGCCAATACATTGCAGTAGAGGACGCGCTGTGCCACTGGACAGAGAGTGGAGCACGTTTGAGCAAGAGCAGCGAGAGAAGAGTAAGGAAGATACTGCACGACGCTAGTGCTGCCGTGGTCCAGTTCCGAACCGACCATTGGTCAGGTTCGTCCTTGGTTCGGTCCATGGTCCAGCATTTTGCACGGACCGAACCGGAATGAGGTTCGTGGTCCGCTAACTCCTGTGTGGTTCATCTATAGGTTCGGACCTTCCCGAACCGTTCCGAACCCCGAACCGAATCTTCTTTGCAACGCCTTCAAGGCTCAATCACACGCTTCTCATCATTTTGACTTCTCGATTCTCAAGATTCGCCATGGTCACTTTGACCTTTGGCATTCTCAAGACTTTTTTCGACTTATCCTGTCCGGAGGTTCGCATCCCGCACACCCTGCTGTCCGATAACGCCTACCTGTTCAATCAAGCTCAAGGTATGACTTTTCCATCAAATCAAGCGCAATAAACTGATTGACATATTATATTTCTTAGGATTATTCAATGCATACTATGAGTTAGTAGGAGATTGGGTATTCGCATATAAAGGGATCAAGGTGAGTGATATATTTTGACTACTGGTACAATGTCTGAACCTGAAGCACAGTGTGCCCTCAACCCAGACGGGTCTCTAAAGGACGCCAAAGACATCGTTTTTTACAACGATCCTGATGATGCCGTCCCCATTTCCGCTCCATCCTCCTCTGCCCAGCCACCCACAGACGCCTTCTCTGTGCTACTGCAGACTGGACGCAAACCAGTGCCACTTATTGCCGGCGCTCGACGCTCCATTCGTGCCTCTAAACCTTCTGCGCGCCTTCGTGATTCCGACAACGCTTGTTCTTCAACAAGCCGCAAGCGTGCATTATCCAGTGCAACTGAGCAACTAGTTAGGAAGAAGGTTGTGTTACAGCTCTCCACTCCATTATCTGACGACGACACGGATATTGATACTGACCACGGTGCTGGTCAATCGGATGAGGCCGAGGACGAAGGTGTACCAGCACCTGAGGACGTACCAGCACCTGAGGATGAACCTGAGGACGAACCCGAGGATCTTCAAGACACCACCATCCGAGCCGCTTTATCAAAGAGTGAGCGCAGCGCTGATATTCAAACAATCTTCACTCACGACGACAAACATTGGGTCTGCAGACCTTGCAAGGATGCCGGTGAACTTGAAAGCAAGTACACGTTTCGTGGAGGTATCTCTACACTACGCACGCACATTTGTCGGTATGTTCACGTCTTCTTTCCATTGAATGATCACTAATATTATATATCTATCAGTAATAAAGCCCATTTTCAACTTTACAAGTCACGCTGCGAAGCCGCAAACATCACCATGCACCCTCGAGCAGTTCCAACTGGTGAGGTTCAATCCCTGTGAGTTACATTTGCCGTATTGTAGTGTGTTGTACTGATTCATAGATAGTTCAAGGCAATCCACCCTCGATGGCAGCCTTGCCCCGAAAGCGCCCATGTTCACCAAGGCAGGGCTTCTGGAGTATATTATGGAGTTGATTGTGACCGAGGACGAGGCGTTGCAACTCGTCGACGAACCAGCCTTCCGCAACTTGCTTCATTATGTCCGCCCCGCCCTTGCTGAAAGTGACGTGCCACACCGCACGAAACTTACGGAGACTGTTAAGGCCCGCGCAGTGCAGGTGGTCAACGTCATTCGTGAGCGTCTCGCAAAGGTAGACAGTCAAGTCTCGATGACCTTCGATTCATGGACGTCAATCATCGGCGACCCCTTCTTCTCCATCACAGGCCACTATATCTGGAGCCCGGATGATAAACCCCAGCAATGGGAGTTACGCCGTGAGCAACTCAGTTTTGCGCACATCCAGGGCAATCATAGTGGTCAGAATACAGCTCGCTTGATTGTTGATACCATTGACAAATATGAACTACGAAATAAGGTAAAGTTTAGTTTACTACTTTGCTGCGCTGAATCTAATCAGTGTGTTGTAGGTTGGATGGATGACCTCTGACAATGCCACCAACAATGATACCGCCATGAAAGCAGTTGGACAAGAAATCGATCCTGAGGGTACGCGGTGGGCACCTGATGCGCGCCGCATCAGGTGCCAAGAACATATACTTAATCTCGCAGCACGCCACTTCGTTGATGCCGTCGCCCCCACACCTCAAGCTGCTCTCATGAAGAAAATTCGACAAGCGCTTGATAATGGCAACGACGCTGACCTTGACACCTTAAATAAACAGCTTTCTTACATGGATGTCAGTAATGACGACGACGACGACACCTTATTCGATACCGGTGATTCACTTGGCAAAGCTCTTGCCCTCATTGAGCAGGTACGTGCTATATTTTTTAGACTATTCTTTTGCTGATCGAGATCCTCAGATCCGAAAGTCCCCTCAAGCTCGAGCATTTTTCCGCAAGGCTTGCAAAGAGGAAAACGTACCTGAGCTTGAGCTCTTGCAATGGATCCGGACTCGCTGGGCGTCGCTATATAAATGCCTGGACCGCATGTTGATCTTGCATCAAGTGAGTTTTTTCTTTCTTTCAATGTTTAAAAGTGGCCTGATTTTAATTAAATAGGCTGTAAACCGTTTCACCAACCTTGCCGACGAAAGCCACAAAGTGCCAACTCTTCGCAACAAGACTTACGACAACTTCAAGCTCGATCGAAGCGATTGGAGACACCTCGGGCTTATTCACCGAGTCCTCAAGGAACCAGCCATGGCTCAGCAATCGTTCTCGTCAGCAAAACATCCGACCGCATGGAAAACGATCCCTACGCTAGAGTGCCTCGCTGATCGATGGAGATCCATGGCAGATGACCCACAATATCTTCCGATTGCTGATGCGATTAAGGCCAGACTCAAGAATGTCGACAAATACTTCAAGAAAACAAGTCAATCGGACGTTTATTTTATTTGTCTTGGTGAGTACTATCAATTTTTCAAACTTGTTCTTATCTAATATAATTTAAGTTCTGGATCCAAACTATAAGCTCGCATATGTTGAAGGCCGGTGGGATTATGGAGATGTTGCAGATGGCAGAGCTTGTCTGGAGGCCGTGGTGAGTACTCGTCTATGTTGTTTTCCCGCTCTAATCTTATTTTTTTTGTAGTTCGATGAATATTATACACCACCGAGTCGAACGCCTACTACCAACGAGCAATCCGCTCCGCCGACGAGAGCTGCCAGTGTATGCAAGCACTATGGCGATGATTGGATGCGCGAGGCTATTAGGACGCGCAAGACATCAGACCACCTTACTCACAATCCTCGTCAAGAGCTCAACATGTACTTGTCTTCGCCACTAGAGGAGACTGATGACATTGTGGCCTGGTGGGGGGTAAGTCTTTTTTTTTATTTGTTTTTTCGCTACTAAATCTACTTAATAGCTTCACTCGCTGCAATACCCTACACTCGCGCGCATTGCGCGAGACTGTTACGACCATGCAAAACCGGAGATTTAGCAAGAAGTCCTGGTCTTACATGGGGTTGTACCAGAGGGTTGTAAGTCAAAGGGGCTTGGCCTCAGCTCGTACGCTGTGCCCCTTACCCGAGTATGTGCCCTTAATTTCGGATGAAGTCCAAGGGAGAGTTCTGGTGGAGTCCGGATGGAGGGTCCGGACGAACTCTAAGGCAGGATAGCTCGACAGAGCTCCGATGGACTTCCGGATGAGCGCGGGAATGCGCCGGAACTATTTCCGGGAGGTAGGGAGTAATGGTAACACTACTGGAACAAGTTCCAAGTAGAACGGATGAAGAATGGACCGCTGGACAAAGTCCAGGGCAGGATAGGAGCAGAGCTCCGGAGGGAAAGATGATCCATAGATGTCAGAGGATAGGATAGGATGGATCCGAAGGACTAGGGGTCCGAAGGTCCGGAGCTCGGAGGAGCGGAGGAGCGGAGGAGCGGAGGAGCGGAGGAGCGGAGGAGCGGAGGAGCGGAGGAGCGGAGGAGCGGAGATCGGAGGAGCGGAGGAGCGGAGGAGCGGAGGAGCGGAGGAGCGGAGGAGCGGAGGAGCGGAGGAGCGGAGGAGCGGAGGAGCGGAGGAGCGGAGGAGCGGAGGAGCGGAGGAGCGGAGGAGCGGAGGAGCGGAGGAGCGGAGGAGCGGAGGAGCGGAGGAGGAGCGGAGGAGCGGAGGAGCGGAGGAGCGGAGGAGCGGAGGAGCGGAGGAGCGGAGGAGCGGAGGAGCGGAGGAGCGGAGGAGCGGAGGAGCGGAGGAGCGGAGGAGCGGAGGAGCGGAGGAGCGGAGGAGCGGAGGAGCGGAGGAGCGGAGGAGCGGAGGAGCGGAGGAGCGGATGATCAGAGGAGCGGAGGAGCGGAGGAGCGGATGATCGGAGGAGCGGAGGAGTGGAGGAGCGGATGATCGGACGATCGGATGAGCGTAGCTCTGTGGATCTTTGAGGAAGTGTTGGCTACTAGAGAGGAGTAGGTCCGGATATAGTGTAGAGATAGTATAGACTACTCCGGACAAGGTCCGGAATAGAAACAGACAGTATAAGACTACCAAAGGTAGAGTCGGAGGTGAAACAGATGATAGACAGAGATGGACGAAGTCCGAACAGATTATAGAACATAGGATCAAAGCTCCGGCCTAGGGAGTAATCCCATAGGCCTGAGTTGGAAGCTTACAAGGGCCGGAGCCCAAGTGCAAGAACGGAGACGGAGTTATATAGACATGATAACAGGATACAGAGTAATCAAAGGAATATACAGAAGTAGGAACAATGAATCAGACTGAGGTCTGCAGGAGTTGTACTACAAGTTTATATACTGTAGGTAGCATGCCGGAAGGCAAGCAAGGATAGTCCGAGGCTATGTTTGAGGCATTGCGGAACACAAGGCTATGAACTCGGAAATAAGACTTGTACGAAATATCTTATCAAGACGGAAGTCAAGATAACCGAAAGCCAGAGGTGCAGAGATAACCGAAAGCCGGACACAGGTATTAACCTAAAAGGAGTAACGCGCAGGTGCGCGGGAATAGTTTCGGATATGAGCATGGATCGGATATGGACACGGATCGGATATGGACATGGATCGGATATGAACACGGATCGGATATGGACACGGATCGGATATGGACATGGATCGGATGAGTGGATCAGATCGGATGGATGGACTGAGTCGGATATGGATATGGATTAGATATGGATGGATGTTGATTGGGTGTCCAGATGTCCATGGATCAGACCTGAATGTATGGTATATGACAGTATCCCCCCCTTAGGGCCGAGCCCTCGAGGCTGCAGGTTACGGAGTTGAGGCTGATGGTTATTGGCAACGGAAATAGGGAGATGATGATGTCCGAAGGTCACAGGATTAATGCTCACGAGATATGGGGTTCCAAAGGTTCCCTAGCTGAAATGTACACTCTTGCAAGGTAAAGCAAAATTGCTCCGGATGAGAAAAATGCGGATATGGTACCAAAGATGTGGCTGTGCAAGCGGAGGCGGAAGTACACAAGTGCTGGAGGAGCGCAAGAGGTGGAGATGGAAAGATTCAGCAGGAGGTGGAATGGATGGACATGGACCATGAGACTTCATTCTGTAGGTGACATAGGAATTTCGGTGAGACTTGGATCTCAAAATATGTGGAGTCCGGAAGTGATGCAGAAGTCTCGTGATAGGGGTATCTCGGAGGAGCAACATTCCACTTAGGAAGATGACGGAGTGGGTAGTACATCGCACTGATGATTTCCATGGTTCGGATAGGATCTACTGATGTCTCGGAATGAGTTGTGAGCTAGGACACTCAACACTGGCTAAAGGATAAGTGCAACAGTGGAGATCCGGAATTTAGCCCCTGAGCCCGGAGGTGGTTCGGATGAGACTCGGATACTGCAGGAATAGGTCCGGAGATACTAAGTACACTGATGGTTATAGTGCAAATAGTGGAAAATGTCGTCCGGAAGGCAGATTTATGATAGACGGATGAAGTAGATGGAAATCCAGAGCGAAGCAAAGGAGTTCGCAGGTGATCCGGAGTTGGAGAATGTGCATGTGTGAGGGGTCATGGCGTGGGAAAGCACCGGACATCGGATTTGTGGAGGGCATGGGATAGCGGAATGTCCATCAGACCAGATTCAGATGGGTTATGATAAAGTATGGAAAGTATCGGACAGCAAGGATGTGCTTCGGATGGGTGATGACAGAGTGTGGAGTATATCGGATCAGGATCCAGTCAGTCAGAGTAACTCATAGTGAGTTCGGATATTGATAACGGAACATGCCAGGGTCTATGACAAGTGTTCCATAGGCACCAGATTGGAGGAGATTGGTGCAAGACTATATGGCGAGAGTTGACTTCGGAAAGGCACAGAATAGTGACTCGGATGGACGGAGCGAGCTGTGATGAGTGGGAAATACAGGCCGGAGATTGTTTTGAATGACTCGAGCGGAGTCCTTATCCCCCTTTTTAGGGAGACATCCCAATGGCAACTAAGGGAGTCTGGATATAGGTCTGAGGGATTTCGGAGTGAACTGACTGATGACCAATGATACCTATAGGAGTACTGGGACGGATATAAGGAGAAGTGGACCGGATATTGGAGGAGCTGAGTGGAACAGAGGTTGGGACAAATGGATTGCAGATTGGAGATTGCGGATTTTGCAGAAATGAGTTTGTGTTGCTCTATGGAAAAGTATTGACAACTCGAGTGTTCCAGTGAAACTTCCGACGGTACTTGGAGGTTCCGATGATCACAGTGGGTCCAGAGATTCGGAGATTCGGAGGATGGAGTGGAAGGCAACGGAGAATTGTCATGGGGATCAGAAATGGGTGGAAACGCGATTGCATTGCTTCTTCATCAAAAATGCTGATAGATCCGAAGATTTCTCGTAGTAACTCCGGAAGTGCTATCGGATTTCCGGATAGGATATGGTGGACCGGATGTCAGCATATGAGGTCCGGAATATTTCGGATTTTCTAAGAGGAGCATCGGATTTTGGATTTCTGAAAGACAGGGAATCAGAAGAGTCAGATTGGTGGTGCAGATGAGGAAAATGGTAAATGTCGGAGGCGGAGTGGATTAAGGATGGATATGCTAGCCTTCATGAACCGAGGCTGCCAGAGGGAACGGAAATCTGAGATCCAGAGGTACACGGATGGACAGGACAGAGTGGAATGGATATGGAAGTCATGGATATCAAAATGGATGGATCGGAAAGCGGATGATGGCGTGGATATAAGTCATGGACATCAACAAGGTGGATTGGACAGCTGATACTGAAAACTCCGAAGGTACACCAGTGAGTTCTCGGATCTGGAGAGGAGCCTAGAGAAGGCACTTCGATAGAGGGTGAGTGAGTCCAGAATACACGATGGAGCAGAAGTGGTAACAGCGGTGGAAGTGAAAACAGATCCATTCTGAAATGAAGACGTCCGAGGATGACTAGGGGCAAGTTGGATGTATTGGTGGGAGCCTCTTGTGAAGGAAGCTGCTGGAGATCCGAAGCTACAAAAACTCCGGAGGTGTATAGGCGAGGAAGATTCAGAGGATGGCAGAAGATAGGGTTGTGCTGATTCGGACAGAGGGACGAAAGGATGGTCAAAGACCGATGGAGGAACGGAGTGGTGTTCTTTCCAGATACTACTGTCGGAGAGCATGAGAGAACTGCTCCGAAGTTTCGGATGACAGGAGACCGGAAGTGCGGAGGTCAAGACACAGTCAATGATGGATGGCTCATTGTGGAGTACATATCCTTGCTACAATAATTCCCAAGTGAATCCAAAGGTTTCCATAACACAGTAAGGTGCATCCGGACATGGAAGAGTGCACCGATGGGTTCGGATGTGACCGGACATAGCGCGGGAAAGTTATGGATGAGGCTTCGGATGAAGGTACAACAAAGGTTGGAGAAGCTGAGAGGTACGGAGGATGATATGGAGTACTTCACTAGACCGATAATTGATACCAGAGGTTGTCCGAGCTTTAGCATATGTCCGAAGTGCAGTTGGTGTATGAAGTGTTGGAAACATGGAGGTGGATGACAGAGCCAGAAGATGGTCATGGAGTTGCCTGGTACGGAGCGGAAGGTGGAGTACCTATCCCCCTTTAGGGAGACATTCCCAATGTCGGGAGAGAATCAGCGGAGAGTATCCAGTTAGTGGTAAAATGTTAGGCGATGATGGAAGGGCAACAATTGGCTTCGGACTGGTGAAACCAAAGGTGGAAATAACATCTTGGACATGGACGGAGGATGTCAGAAGTGCTGGAAGGACGGATGACAGGGGTTTGGATTTTTGAATTCGGAGGGAGGTACTACCATCTAGGCAGGACGGAAGAGGGTTGAGAAATGCTGGAACCCAAACATAAGGTCCGGACATTTGAGGACGGAGGACGGAATACCATCTAGGTACGAAGGATGGAGAGTGGAAGATGCCAGAGCAATGATAAGACCGGACTTTTCGGATCCGGAGGTGGGATATCGTGCAGGCATTACGGATGGGAACCCAAGCGGGGCCATTGTCAGAGGAAATACAAAACCCGAATACCTGCAGAAAACCATCATGAAGGATGGAGTTCTTTATCAGGGAGAGTAGTGCAAACCAATACAAGGTGAATGCTGGGTAACAGATTTCCGGAAAGAAAACCGGATCGGAAACAGGGGACAGAGGGTCGGAGATGAAACTCCGGAAATGAAACCGGATCGGAGGACCGGAAATGAACCGGATGTGGAAACGTCGGAGGTCTAAGGCATTTCCGATAGTAGCACTTGAAGAAGATGTCTGCATAAAACCCGGCTGATCAACGGATCATAAGTGGGTATGCAAGTAGTATTCGGAGTGGCACATGGAGAATCCAAAGGGAGGTGAATGATAAACATTCCGGATGACCAGATGGTCGGATGGTCGGACATGAAACTGGATTGGAGGACTGTGGATGGCAGATCGGAAATGAACACCGGAAATGAAACCGGATAGGAGGATCGGAAATGAACCGGATGTGGGCTAGGCAGCATCCAGCTGGAAACATGGCTAGTTAGGAGATAGGGGTACCGCAAAAATGCGGACATTAGGGATCTAAGGTATTTCCGATAGTAGCACTTGAAAAGGATGTCTGTATGAACCCAACTGATCAACGGATCATAAGCGGGCATGCAAGTAGTATTTCTGAGTGGCACGAGGAGAATCCGAAGGAGGTGAATGATGAAACATTCCGGAGGTGACTTTGCCAGTTCCGAGGTAACACATAGGCGGAGGATCAAGCCATAGTGAGCCAGAAGGATGAGATTTCGGATTTTAAGAGTATGGGATGTCGTATTCGATGGAAAGGGTGACAGAGTTTGCCTCGCACTGAAGTGGAAACAACAGCGGAGCATCTGGGATGGAAATGGTGGGTCGGAGGATGGAAAACAAGTCCGGATGGATCCGGAGTTTTCGGTGGCTAACCAGAGCCGGAAAACGGAGGAGTATGCGTCCAAACAAATCCGGAAATCTGAGGACAAGACTGGAGCCAGAAGTATGAGTGAGTGGCAACCAGATAAGACCGGAAATGTAAGCGGACAACCGAAGTTGGGAAAACGGAGGAGTTGAGAGTGGTGGTTATAGTTCCGAGAGATAGGGGTCGGATCCGGACAATGGAAAGTCTCGGGTCTCAAGGGTCAGGATAGGAAATAGTACGGAACAGTATACTCGGTAAGGTGTGAGTCTGATTCAACTGTTACGACCATGCAAAACCGGAGATTTAGCAAGAAGTCCTGGTCTTACATGGGGTTGTACCAGAGGGTTGTAAGTCAAAGGGGCTTGGCCTCAGCTCGTACGCTGTGCCCCTTACCCGAGTATGTGCCCTTAATTTCGGATGAAGTCCAAGGGAGAGTTCTGGTGGAGTCCGGATGGAGGGTCCGGACGAACTCTAAGGCAGGATAGCTTGACAGAGCTCCGATGGACTTCCGGATGAGCGCGGGAATGCGCCGGAACTATTTCCGGGAGGTAGGGAGTAATGGTAACACTACTGGAACAAGTTCCAAGTAGAACGGATGAAGAATGGACCGCTGGACAAAGTCCAGGGCAGGATAGGAGCAGAGCTCCGGAGGGAAAGATGATCCATAGATGTCAGAGGATAGGATAGGATGGATCCGAAGGACTAGGGGTCCGAAGGTCCGGAGCTCGGAGGAGCGGAGGAGCGGAGGAGCGGAGGAGCGGAGGAGCGGAGGAGCGGATGATCAGAGGAGCGGAGGAGCGGAGGAGCGGATGATCGGAGGAGCGGAGGAGTGGAGGAGCGGATGATCGGACGATCGGATGAGCGTAGCTCTGTGGATCTTTGAGGAAGTGTTGGCTACTAGAGAGGAGTAGGTCCGGATATAGTGTAGAGATAGTATAGACTACTCCGGACAAGGTCCGGAATAGAAACAGACAGTATAAGACTACCAAAGGTAGAGTCGGAGGTGAAACAGATGATAGACAGAGATGGACGAAGTCCGAACAGATTATAGAACATAGGATCAAAGCTCCGGCCTAGGGAGTAATCCCATAGGCCTGAGTTGGAAGCTTACAAGGGCCGGAGCCCAAGTGCAAGAACGGAGACGGAGTTATATAGACATGATAACAGGATACAGAGTAATCAAAGGAATATACAGAAGTAGGAACAATGAATCAGACTGAGGTCTGCAGGAGTTGTACTACAAGTTTATATACTGTAGGTAGCATGCCGGAAGGCAAGCAAGGATAGTCCGAGGCTATGTTTGAGGCATTGCGGAACACAAGGCTATGAACTCGGAAATAAGACTTGTACGAAATATCTTATCAAGACGGAAGTCAAGATAACCGAAAGCCAGAGGTGCAGAGATAACCGAAAGCCGGACACAGGTATTAACCTAAAAGGAGTAACGCGCAGGTGCGCGGGAATAGTTTCGGATATGAGCATGGATCGGATATGGACACGGATCGGATATGGACATGGATCGGATATGAACACGGATCGGATATGGACACGGATCGGATATGGACATGGATCGGATGAGTGGATCAGATCGGATGGATGGACTGAGTCGGATATGGATATGGATTAGATATGGATGGATGTTGATTGGGTGTCCAGATGTCCATGGATCAGACCTGAATGTATGGTATATGACAGAGACTATCTACCCATTCAAGGCAGCTCCGTTCCTTCCGAACAAGCGTTCTCAAGCGGAGGAATCACTTCGACTATCCGACGCAATGCACTCGGGACTGACACGTTCACGGCACTACAACTACTGAAGGGAGCATATAGGAATGGGCACCTTTCTGCAGAAGTAGAGGCTGAGGGACATGCGGCTTTGTTGGACATGTAACTACGAGTACAAATATCTTGCTATGTTTTTTTTTCCTGGCTGTAATTTTTTTGCGTTCGGTTCGCGTTCAGACAGAGAAAAAAACCGAACCTGACCGCTGCGAACCGTTTGCAAAGGTTCGGTCTAAGGTTCGTTGAAATAACTAGAACCAAACCTTGGTCCGGTTTTTGGTTCTCGTCCAACCACCTCTGAACCAAACGGAACCGGACCGCGGCAGCACTACACGACGCCGTCGAGAAGCTCTACTGGTAAGCTGTGCATGGACATGGGTGCTTAATGCAACCTGAGCTGCCAGTGAACGCGGGACCTCTTATAAAGGTGAACCTCGGGCACACAGGCAGTAGCCGCATCTGCAAAACCACTGAAATTAACGCTTAGCTTAAACGCATTACGGAACTTACGAACGCTTATGACGTGCAACCGCAAGATCGTTCATATAAGTTTTGAAGGCAATAAACGGCTTGACGGTGACGAACTGATACTACTAGTTCACGCCAGAAATATTCAAATACTGTTGATATATAGTGTTGATTTGAATCATTTGAGTAAGTGCGAGGAATGGAAAGATTGTTGAGACTTGTCCTCGGCACTTTTGCCAGCGTTGTCCATGTGTCATCCGGCTCAAATCAAGCTCGGGACATCTGGGTATCACTTATATAGTTCCAGGGCTCCAACATAAATGTTGAAAAGCAGGTGGTACCCAGAGTAACACCCGACATTTGGGCCCTACCATCCATCCACTGTCAACATTCAGGACAAAGGGGGTTGAACTGCGGTCGTCATCAGATGCTCCCTCCATTAACTCAGAAGGTGGCACAGTGTGTGGATGGAGTTGGATGAGAAGGAAATGGAGTGATTGTCCCAAGTGTCATCTGACAATGGTGAAGGATTTGACATGGCACACTGCTGCGATGGCTGCCTTCTTGCGATAAGAGGCTAATGAGGGCGGGAGAAGGGTCTATAAGAACAAGGTACGATCTCAGTCTCTCTCGAAGAACTCTATTAACATGCGTAATACCTATAAGAACAAGGTACGCTATTGCTTTTGTCAGTTAACGCTGATGGTACAAGAATCTATACATCAGTAAATCCCAATGTTCTGTGCAGCTCTGTACACTGCACAGTCTCACAGAGCCACAGCTTGGTCCCCTCTGGGCAAAACATCCCAGTGTGATAGCTGCCAGTGCCACAGACCTCACAGTTCCACAGCATTGTCTAGTAAATAAATAAATAAAAATTCGCACTTTTCACACTTTTAAGTGCCAATGACAGGAATTGAACTTGAGGCCTCATGAAGGTCAGCAACAACTTCAACACATACTTACCATCACACCATAGTGCCTTTGTTTCTTTACCGCTCACAATAACATATATACCAATGATGCTCAAACTACAATATTATCACCAAGTTAAAATGTATCATCAAACCTCATTGTAACTTCAAATCTCATGATAAGCTGCCCTTATTTAAACCTCCAGGAAAACAAAACCTTATTGTAACATATTTTTGACTGGAAAAAGTTAGAGCTTCAGCACAAAGGGCAAAAATTGCGAATTTCAACAAGTTTCAGTCAATAGATTTAGCACTTTTTGTCTTAATAATGAATTTTAATAAGCTTTGGTGTATACTAAGGTTTAGTATTTGAAGTTGAACTAAAGAAAAATACTTGATGCAAGTTTTGTTGATAGTAAGGCTTAGTGTTGATGCTTAACTAAAGAAAAAGACTTAGTGAAATTTTTGTGATACATTCTGTGATTTCTGTGTCACTGTGGCTCTGGAATGCTGATGATTTTGTGAGTCTGTGGTTTACTGTGAGATTCTGTGACTCTGAGGCTCTGGGGCCTGGGATTCTGTGCCATCTGTGACAACTGTGAGAATCTGTGGAAAAAACCAAAGTCTGTGTAAGGTTTGGGATTTACTGATGTAGACTGACATCTCAGTCTCTCTTGAAGAACTGAGATGTTTCTACGCTACGGCGCTGGACTTTATAGTAAGTGAAACAGAAACAAAAATTTAGACATAATTCATTGACATATATTGTAGAGGCTCGGCCGATGTCAGTGCGCTGCATCCCACTGGCCTATTATGGCTTGCGCTTGAACCACATTCCTCAGCTTCTCCCCCTCGTGCCTTGCTTCTCAGATTCTTCGGCCATTCTCTTCTCTTCTCTCTTTGGTGCGTCAGACTCCAACATGCCTCACACCTACATCCTATAGCCGAACAGTGTTATCGCAAGAACTAGTGACAATGCAAGTGCTGTCCAGTGAGAACGAGACTGAGTTAACTGAATAAGTGTGCCCCCACAAGGGCTCACCGACTGGCTGCCCCATCACAGCATCCCACAGCCGAATAGTCCTATTGCTTGAACCAGCGATCATGCGAGTGCCATCTGGCGAGAATGTGACCGAGGTAACTGGATCAGTGTGTCCACTGTGCACTATCTGAGCAGCCGCTTAGTTCATATCATGTCCCAATGCAACACTACCTATTGTGAGTCGAATGTCTATGGGGGCATAAATGTTCCTTAAAAGAACTTTACCTGCACGCAGAAATCACATCCATGTACCTAACCTGATTATAGGGAATATCTATGCCCCCATAGATGTTTCACTCCAATAGGTAGGCTGTCTGTAAATATATCGAGTCTGGAGGTAGGATATTAACATTCGGTGTTGGCATCAGAAAAGGTACTCTATTTGGACCGAATCATGACTTTGGATCACTATCCGCGGGTCTCAGTCTGGGCATGGTCAAAGACATGACTATACTCAGAGTCACTGATGGAAACACATCCATATACACATCCTTCTCAACTACTACTGGAACAAGCACAGATGTACTGATTGACGACACTGTGGTACCTGTATCCAGATTACCCACATATCCTTTGGACCTTGAAGTACACGTTCTTGGTCATTACGTAGACGAGAATGTACCTGCTGGTATCCTATCTCAAAGTGGGCTTATCGCAATGTGGAGTTGCACCCCACCCCTTCCAGACATCTTGCTGTCACAATCACTATCTGCACTTGGTCTATGCTTCTCCTTGCAGAGAGCTGATTCCAGCCTTGTTCCTCATATTCTGCCCCAATTTTTTCTGGCTCATCCAGATTCATGGCAAGTGCAGCATCACATTGTGGAGATGCTACTCAATCATTTGAATTTTTTGTCAGCTGTCAGCGATGTATCACAACCCAAGTGGGAGCCATTTGTATTTGAAGATGCCAATGACGACTTCTACTTCCACTTTCTATCCTTCCCTCCTGCGGGAAGAGCCACTGATCACCCCATACTCAAACTTATTTTTAGAGGGTTTTTGTAAGTGGGTTGGGTTTGGGTTCAGGTTGGGTTCTCATTTTTTGGTGTAGAGTTATATAGAGTCACTGTTGATATAGAGCTATATCTATATGCACTGAAGGTAACAGATATCTTGTGCCAGATAGGACTGGTCCTGGATGAGACTATATCACCTCATATAGGACGAAACATATATGCACTGCACAATACATCAGTGTGCCAGATAGGACTGGTCCTGGATGGGACTATATCACCTCATATAGGACCATATTTATATTTATATGCACTGCAGGCAAGAGATATATCATGGTACCAAATGGCACTGGACCTCAATGGGACTATGTGACCTCATATAGAACCATATTTATATGTGCTGCAGGTAAGAGATATATCATGGTCTAAATGGCACTGGACCTCAATGGGACTATGTGAGCCCCCATAGGACCATATATATATGCACTGCAGGTAAAAGATATATCATGGTATAAAATGGCACTGGACCTCAATGGGACTATGTGAGCCCGTATAAGACCATATATATATGCGCTACAGGTAAAAGATATATCATGGTATCAAATGGAACTGGACCTTAATGGGACTATGTGAGCCTGTATAGGACCATATATATATGTGCCATAGGTAAGAGATATATCATTGCACCAAATATGAATGGTTCTGCATGGGACTATATTATTACCTCATCTAGTTTCCTATCTATGAAGCCATATCTATGGTGTACGGTCTTTCGTCCATGCCCCTGTAGTTGTCCTAGTATGACATAGACATCCAGCACATCTATGAACCACTGTTCGACAGAATTTAAGAGTATGGTTGCTTTCGGATTTCAAGGCATGTGCAAAAACACTACATGGCACGTAATAAGTCCTCAAACCTTGTTTCTAAGTTATCCAGGCACTTTCTTGACAGACGGTCTAAGACCATGATCAAGTCAATAACTGATAAACAATTAAACTCAATGTGACACTCACTAACATTGCCGAGGTCACTGCAAGCCTCCTTGACCTGTGCCGAGAGCATTTTCTCGCCCTCACAAACCCAGACATAGGGGTTGTAGAACTGCCATCAAACATGAATGACAGCAATCTTATAGAAGATAACCTAGCGATGTACCTTCTTGTCTGCACCTTCGGAGTTATCAACTTGAATGAGCAGGTAATTTTTCAAGGACACCCATGATAAATCGACAAGAGAGCATGATAGTGGATCGAGAAGGTGTCAGAACAGCCTTTGAATGGGAGCAAAGAGGTACCTTATAAGCTACCGATGGCTGTTGAAACGACTTAGAAATCAATAAGTCTTTCACTCATCCAAGTTGTCCGATCACCATTGTAGGTATCAGCAAACTCGCCCATGGTCACACTGCGTACAAGTTTGTGAATGTGGGCAATAAGCCCTTCTTGGTGAAGCTGAAAGTTTTTGAGTGCATCTATGTCATACTAGGATGACTACAGGGTGCAGACGAAAGACTGTACACCATAGGACCTAATGTACAATCCAAATTCACCGATATTGGACTTTTACCCTCTTGAATTTGAGCAAGACTTAAATGGAAAGAAGCAAGAATGGGAAGCAATCATTAAGATTCCCTTTATTGATGAGCAGTGGCTGTTATGAGCAATGAAATGTGAGTAGTAAATTCTGCTTTTTGGTTGTAGTTCGTCATCGTCCCATGTGTACAGCTCGAGAACATAGGTTGACCCCAGAGGAATGCCACTGCAATGGGTTTGGAACTGGTACCAAATTTATCTTCAGTCCTGGAGAGTCCACAGTCTATCCTTCATCATTACCAGATTTCTTCCCTCCTATATATTGATGTACATGTAAGATGGAATCCTTCAATCTACCAACTCTTGATGGACTCCATCTCATCCCTGGACTATGCAAAGGTGTATGCCTTGGTGCAAAAGCCCTCGCTGGATTCCCTTTGTGGGTACATTCATTACCCCACAAAGCACAACTAGGCTTTCATGGTGTCATTGTACATGGTTCCGAAAGCCGCAACAAGTCAATGGCAGTTCACATACAAAATCCTCACGAAAACTGCAAGGTAGAGGGTATCGCCCAGGAAATGGTTGGCAAACGCACTTTCATCAGTTGGCCTTTCTTGCAAGAAGAGCTTGAGCCATTGGAAGGGAAAAGCTGAGTGGTTTGAGACGCTATATTTGAAGAGATGTGGAGTGATCACTAGTGATGTCAATGTCCTGGTGCATGTCCATCCACTCAAAGGTGTGTGCTGGTACTTTATGGTCGTTCACTCTTTGCACATTCATGCAGGTTTGAAACACTTAGAATCAGGCGCATTGGTTAAAGATTACGAAGGACCTGAAAAAGAACTTGAACAAGCCGTCCAGATGGTCATTTCAGAAGTTGCATCTGAAGATCCCAGGTTCCCCAAGAAGGATGCTCCACCTCTGTCAGAGGAATTTCCTGATGGAACAAACATTTTCTTCCTTGGTGAACACATGTATGGTGTGGCTGCCTAGGTGTCTTCAACTACTGACAGCGCTTTGTCTGTTGTTCTGGCAGTATGTCACAATGCCCTACCACAATTTATCTTTCTAAATGATTTCGTAGTTCTTCCTTTCAGATAAAACGGAGAATAACAAGTTCAAGATTATTGTTGATAATCGTATTTCACAGTACTACTTGCCATCATTCAAAGCAGCTTCCACAATCAGAATGTCACTCAGAGCACTCTCCAAAATCACGTCAAGCTTCATGTTTCTCACCTCCGATCATCAAAAGAACAATATTGGACTGAGAGGCCAAGGGCTTGAAAATTATTGACTACTCACAGAAGGTTGGTCATTATTGGTAGTTTAGCGAGAAGGCTCATTCATGAATATAAGGTTGGTCCTGTCCAAATTGCATCTGAATTGGAACTCAGTTCTTTGTAGGATAAATTCCCAGGAATCTTTGTGATTCTGGACCAAGGGGGCGATGGTAAGCTGTTGGATTTGCCCGACAATTCCTTCATCTCATCTCCAGGATGATAGATATAGCTCGCACTACGGACATCTTTGACTCTCACGCTGATGCTGGGGTCAAGGAAGTAAGGTTGTGATTCAAATCAAAGGGAGTCCAAGATCTTGAGCCAGTTTCCCTACTCTCGGACAGCCTAGCGAAGGTATGGAATCGTCATTTATCCCGAGTCACATTTCATTCAAAACTGTCTTTAGAGTACTGTCAAAGAAATTGAACAGGTTGCTGATGACGTCAAGAAGAACAGGTCCAAAGCTGGAATCAAGAAAGCCATTGTGAAGAATATCCCTCGTCACGCAGTTCTAAAACCATTGCACGCTATCTATCGACTCCAGAACCAGTGCTTTGCCTTGGGAGACAGGGTTACTATGGTTCAAGATTCAGGTGGGGTTCCATTGTCTGCAAAGGGTGTTGTCATTGGGTTGAATACAAAGTCGATGGATGTTGTGTGGGATGTGCCATTTATGTCTGGTACAACACTTGGGGACAGGTAAGTGGAACACTTCTATCTGTTGGAGTCAAACATCTATTCAAACATCTATGGGGGTATAGATGTTTGACTCCAACAGATATACTGTGCTCATGCTCACGCTAGATGATAAAGTGTAGACTAGTATCCTAAAAAGAAAAGAAAACAGAGTTATTCCGAATCCAGCACCACAAACCACCATCAAGCACTCACAATAGGATGCAAGCTCTACAGTTGCAGTTTCTGCTGACAATTCTACTTCAAATTGTCCCTCACACTCTTGAGCAGCTCTTGATAACTCTGCACTGGCTTCTGTGCTGTGCACAAAAAGTCAATCAGTCTCATGCAACAAGAAACAGAACTTGACTAACTTAGAGACGTAACAAATGCCTGTCGCCCATTCAATATCAGCCCTAAACAAGTGGAGAGATTGAATGAAATCAAAGCTCACGTAGCTTATAGCACCGACAGTGATACCGCCCTGCATCGTATCAGCACTGGTCTGACTATCACTATCACTACAGCCAGTGAATGATATCTAGATAGTTAAATAAGGTCAGCACAAGCAACAGCAGCACACAGCACATAACGCCACCAAGCACTTACCACGTCAGCACCTGTAGCCTTCTCTGCTCGATGCCCAGGAGTTGTCTCACTTCCCTTGAGGTGTCCGTTCGAATGGTACTGCAAGATCATGAGTTGAGTTTTCACGCCTGCTGAAGCAGGTATCATATCGTGCTCTTGATGTAGCCTGAATGGATGGGGTTTTGTTAGTTCCAAACAGGATGCTACTAACATTAAGACTTACGGTCAGACGACAGCCTATTGGCAATGATTTCACCTGTGGAATTTCAATTTCTAGTCAGTGTCTTTCTCCTATTGTCAGACAGGCGTACCATAATGTGGGGCATGACCTGCATTAGAGTTATGAGCATAAACAAAAGATCGGCAATAAAAAGTCCTCACATCATCAAGGATTATTCCCGCCTTCTTGTAGTCGACAGGGTATATCACAGTGCATGAGGAAATCCAATGATGTTCTGAAGAGAAGGAAACCTTTGATGCACAAGACAGTATGCCTAGCACCATCTTTGCATATGGATGTACCTATGGAACAAGATTAGTTCGATTCTGAAGGAGAGAGAATTCAGATTCACATTACCTTGAGGAACCTGGTCGGGTGGTAGCATCAATGGTATAACAGGCCAGCCTCTCCAACATCTCTGTCATCATCGGTCGTTTTTTCAGGTCTTCGTCCATAAGTTGCCACAAAATTATTTCGAGGAGGGTATCGTGATCCATGGATGGGTGACACTTGTCGCACAGGGCCTCTAATGTTTTTCCACAGGACCACAAGTCTGCACGGATCGCACTGTAGAAGCCATTACCAGCGGCTACCTCAGGGGCAGTATATTCAGGAGTGCCCACAATGCCATGGAACCTATGTTCGACACCCTTGACTTGCAAGGACCTGTTGAAGCCGATGACAGTCAGACGGCCACCGTTGATGGGGATCAAGATGTTATTCGGCTTCAGATCCATGTGTGCCACGCCATGTTGGTGCATGAAGTCGACTGCTTCGAACAGCTGTTTAGCGACAGACCACAGGTGTGCACTGGGTTTTGTTAGCGATGTGAGCCAGCCGCCAGCCACCGGCATTGATATGACGTTGCCACCATGCACAGGCCAGATTCGTACTCCAGAGATGGTATGATTTGCAGGGGAATTTGGCCCTCTTCTCCCTCTTCTGTCGGTGTAGTATGGGTAACCACATATCTTTCCGCAGTCAAATTTGCACAGAGGTAAATCGCGACAACGAAAAATGGTTTCGTTGCACTGTCCATCAGAAACTGCCCTGCCTGCGCAACAGTAATGGCTTGAAGCAACATACGGTATTGATCTTCCTCGTTTTTCTGTGAAATCACTTCACAGACGAGGAACAGGAAATAAAACAAGGGTGATGAAACCATGAAATCACTCCTCGGGTAAAACTGGCACCAAATGTTGGGGTGATCGTGAGTATCGATGAATATAGGAAAGTTCCAGGGCGTCTCCCTGAAACATTTCATTATAATCAGTTGAACTGACATGAGGTGAACCCACTTACTGCTTCAATTCAAAATGTTCACTGTGACGGGAAAAGAAAGGCAGGACTATAAAATATACGATGAAGTAGCTGGTCTTAAGGGTGGAGGATGAGTCAGCGCTAATGTGTTTCGAGTCCTTGTCAAAGCACCGAAGGACATTGAAAAAGGCTATGAATTCCCTGTCGGTCGCAGTGCCCGATTGGTTCGAAGTCCACTCAAAGATGTTGTGAAAATGTTCAGTGTATTGGCAAGCATTCCGATAATTCCTGTTCTCTGGGGCACTCGGGACCTTGGGAAGAATTAGCGATGGGTTGTAGATACAGCAAAAAAGTGCTCACTTTGTAGGTACGGTGCTGTGTCAATGATGCCTCTATTTCAGAGAGTTTGACTAGACATTTGTCGTTGGGAAGGTACAACCTGCCACCTGCCATGTTATGGGTGACATCCTCCATCGTCCATCTTTGCAGCCTGTATACCCTGATCTGCAAGCAACTGAATATCTCTTGATGATCTCTATTGAGAATTGCGATAGCTCCCTCCGTTGCACCTGAGGGAATGGGTGAGCTAATCGATGATCAACAAATATGCTGACGTAACTCGCCCTCCTTAGGCTTGATCACGATGTAGACATAACTATCTGATAGGAATTGTGCCAGAGTCTGCAAGGACTGCACAGGGTGCACCTTTTGCCAATTGCTCTCATCCAGGCACTCTAGAATGATGTCGGCAGGGGTTCGGTCATCAGGAAGGTGCACGGAATTTTTGAGCTGGTAGTAGTCGCATTGATCAAATGAGATTCTACCCAAAATACGATGTGCGTCAGCCGATTCGGATTTGAGGTACGCGAAGGTATCCTGGATCCGAGCATTATCGGAAGTTGTAACACGGTACAACTCGGTGTCGAGGACGACGAGGAATGTGTGGACCATCGCCAGACTCAACTGTGGGAGACGCGATAAGTCAATTAGATGTAGAGATATCAATATGCGAGCACGAACTTGTTTAGATTCGCGACAGGTAAGGAACGATGACTGCGTACCGGCAGAGCGAGACAAAGGAGATCAAAGGGCAGTTCAACTATAGGTGTGGCGCGCATAGGACCTAGCTTGAGTCACACAATCTTTGGTATGCACCCAAAAAAGGAAGCCAAAGATGCGTTTAACTTGAATCGATTCGCGACGGTCAAATCCGTAGTACTTCGTGACCATGAATTTTTGAGTCTTCTTGTTTGGAAAATTGAGCGGGTATCGAATGAGGGCACAAAACGGATTAGACCAGTGCTATAAAGAGTGTATGTAACTCAGTCTCGTGAGTCAAAGACCACGAGACACCGACTGACCGTGACCTACTCGTGAAATTTGAAGCAATAGCATAGCGATTAAACACGTCAAGGCTACAGTGGTAAGAACTTGATAATACACGCAAACTTCACGGATGCGACCTCACCCAACCCAACCCTCCCAAAAACCCTCCCAATCTCCCTCTCAACCTCCCAACACCAACACCAACACCCACCCCAACCAACACCCCGAAATCAACCACACAAAGCTCCAAAACAGCACCCAATTTACTATCTGTTGTGAGTCGAATGTCTATGGGGGCATAAATGTTCCTTAAAAGAACTTTACCTGCATGCAGAAATCACATCCATGTACCTAACCTGATTATAGGGAACCTCTATGCCCCCATAGACGTTTCACTCCAGGTTATTGCGAGATTTTGATGACAAGTTATTGATGACTCATCCCTCTGAACACTTGAAAATTGAAGACGAGAGGTTGGCAAAGATGGACCGGGAGACAGAGCAATGGTGGAAAGAAAGGACACGTCAAGTAGAAGATATTGAAATGTCATAGACTTGTAGTATCGCTATCGTTTGATAGATGATTGATTTGCCAATAGTTTCCCATGTGTAGATACTTTGGCTGTTTTTCAGCCACAATTATCGGTTCTAGGGACCTTGGTAAAAAAGGTAATTTTGCCGCAGGGTCGATACATTGACGAGAGTTGGCATTTTCGTGTGCAACTTCATAAAACATCAGCCACATACCAAGCGTTCAGCAGCATTTGTTTTGTTGAACGTTTTGATGTTTGGAGGAGGAAACTGACCTGGAGTCCCCTACTTAATTGACGTTGGTCACCGGGAATAGTCGCGGTTGATCTGTAAGCCTATTTAAGAAGAGTATATACATCAGGAAATTCACACATTCCTTAACATGCTTATCAGCTTAATCACTTATCTCAAAACTTGTTTGCTCTCTCTCACATCATTCACCTGGCATATCTTATATTTTTGAGTGTGAAATACAATAAACATGTATATTAATATATCTCAACTTTTTTTTCTGAATTCATTCACATTGAAATTTGGACAGTAGATTCAATTTCACCAAGGCAGTTAAGTGTAAATAAGTCGCATACACTCAAATGTGAATTTCTATGTCATACTTATGATATGCTTTGTGCATCGCAAAATGATCCTCCATATACTTTGGCAGTTCCATATTAGTTGGTAGTGGCCTCAGTGAACTCTGTTGCGGAAAAACCGACGCGGTGGTTGGTGATATCAAACACGGTGTAGAAGCGCTGCATGAATACGTAGCCATTGACAAAGTCATAGTCCCCTTGGCCAATTTGCGTGCCAAGGTCGCGAACCATGAGATATATTATATCCTGTTCACCACCAAGCCTGGCGTTGAGAGCACGAGGCCAGATTTGGGCGTTACGGGTGAGAGAGAATATTTCCTGTGCAAAACGGTGAACAAGGGTGTGAGTGCTAACAGAATCGACGTACGCCACCGAAATTGAAATTTAGGTCCTCCAGGGCATCGTACTGATCGCCGGTAATAACGAGAAGGTTAGTCGCAGGATCGTATTGACCGCCGGTTGCAGCCTGGTACAGCCGAAAGGCCTCTATCGAACGCTAATTAGACCATTATCACCCGCTGCACTCTAGTGGATACACACCGGTGGCAATCCCAATAAGGGTGTAGCAAGAATTGACAATACCAACGGCATTTTCTAAGATCGGTGTGGTGTCGTATGCGATGCTCTGTTCAATACCCCAATAATTCGATGTAGGCCAGATGTCGGTGACAGAACTGAAACAAAGCAATTGCTATCAGTCTGGATTGATCTAGGAACTGAGGTAGTTTACGTGTATGTAATATCATGGATGTGCAAGGCATTATCAGTTCCACCGAAGGTGACTTGTCCAGCGGTTTCTTCCTGTGAACCAGCATAGGGCTGGAAAAAGACACCAAGAATGTTCGCAGGAATGACGTTGCGGTTGCGGCTATACAGGCAGGTTGTTAGTGAATGTCGGGATCGCCCTTTCCGGCCTTGAAATCATGGTGCCGCGTGACAAGACAGAAGGCCCGACGCCAAGGACACCGTCAAAACCATCGAAGCCCTCTGACCGAGAGGCAACACCGATCGGCTGCCCCACAACAGTGAGCCCAGGACCGACAGTGACGGTGTCGAAGACCAACATTCCTATAGATAATCGTAGGTATTTTCAACTTATGATATCATATTGTATGTCGCACCGTCCATGATTTCGTCACCATCGTAGTTGATCTCTATAACCTCGCCAGTGGCGCGGCTGGTCCCGGTTCGCTGGTACTGAGTAGAGGCACCAACCCATGTGTTCGCGCTACCGCTATCTAGCATCAAGTTGTCTTCAATAATGCATTAGCAGCCACATGTTTTTTCAGTATTGAACTCACAGCTTGTGGGGGGGACGCCAATGTTAACTGATATGGTGTAGGCTATAAGATTGTTTGTCAGAGGAACGTTCATCTGACGTTGTCCGTGCTTGCTGCGATTCCTAAGGGCCTGCGAACGAGCTCTGTCGTGCGCTACGAGGTTATAAGTACCATTGGGAAAATTTAGCCTACTGGTAATGGGGACGGAGGTAGGGGAATTGGCAGCTTTAACGGGCGATCCCGTGATTGACAAAACTAGGACAAGTGTTAACAATGGAGCGGGGAACATGGCTGACTGGAAAGTGATATCATACTCAGTGGCCCATTATATATGTGCTAGCGAATTCAATGATGGCAATGTCTGGCACCTTAGTATTAGCCACGTATGAAACGTCCCCTCGAAAAAGCGATGACGAGATAGTTGCAATAACATACAATAAGACGTATTAGTTTAATAGTACTATTATCGTCCCCTGTATATACTTGCCTTGTAATGGATCCTGTCGCCGTCAACCAACATGCCTACAACCCCAATCTAGAAACACATGCCCTAATACTCAAGCGCAAAGCCCGAGAGCAGGGAAAACTTCACCGTCATCGTTTCATGTTGCTTATCACTGTATAGTGGCTCAAGTATCAGCCCTGTATTACAGTCTCTTTAAAACCCCCCGGGAAAAATACCATACCACACCTCCGCTTTGACAGGCCATGCTTGGGTTCTGGAACTCATATCCAGACAGGATCCGGCATAATCTGGGCATGAATTTAGAAGTGTTTGAAGAACTACTGCGAGTTCTCCAGGAGAATGGATTTGAGCAGTCTCGCAATGGTGTTTCATTAGAGGAACAATTAGCTATTTTTTTATATACCTGCATTACCGGTCTCTCAACTCGCCATGTGGGTGAGGCTTCCAGCGGTCCCCCCAAACAATCGCAAGGTAAGGTGGGCCCGCCTACTCAGTGAAAAAAAGCCCACAAGTCCTCGAAACTGATACAAACCCTTCCCTATATTAATTCTTGACATCTCTTTCAACGGTTGATCTTCTTATACTACTTTATCATCATCAGTGAGGCAGGTGAAATCTGATTTATAGTTCGGGAAATGCCGTGACTGATAACCTTACTTTCCAATTTATCTGGTCACCTGACCTCCGCGTCGCGTCGTTCTATTACTCGACTATTCACGTTCCGGTTGTTGTCAATCTGTTTGGTTTGGTGGTCCCTGTTTTTTTTTACAATGTTCCCTGCACGCAGTTACCACGCCTGGTGGATCGTCGCATTTCAACACCTGGTGTTTGGACGGCGGTCTACTTCCTCTTGGCAATCTCACAATAAACAATTCAGTCACGATCCCGCGTTCACATAATTTCTCGGACGGGGAGTCCACTCTGGCACTGCCCGCACCGGCAACCAGGTGGAGCCACCCATTTCGGCCATGCCTCTCGAAGCAGAGCTCATAATCTCAAGTTCTGGCTTCGGACTATTTTAATGATACTCCTTATGTCCCTCCTCGCGCGGCCCAGTCTCTACCACAAGCATATCCAACACACACCCGACATGCTGCTCCAAGAGCTCATGGCATTCCATCAGTGAGTACCCCAAGCGTCATTTACAAGTCATCTTATATATTTATTCTTCCACCCCAGTACCCAAGTCCCGCAGAGTCTCACCTTAGCGCAGATAGTAGCTGGAGCAGCTCCTCGTCTTCTGACCAAGACCATTCATACACATCACATGCTCAGTATCAGCAATATAATCCATCGGTCTCTCGCCAGTCATCTTCTAATGAGCAACAGCACCTACAACAACAGCATTTACAGCAGCCGCACTCTCATTATCCAGCACATCATGTCTTATCGCCTGGGCCTCGAGCATGTCGAATACCCACCCCAGCCATCCGCTAGCGGCACCGTCAATTATCGACCCCCTGCACACCTTCATATGAATCCAGCAACATTCTTGCCCCCGAGTTCTATGAGCCAATGCGTCGGACCTCCCACTACTCACTCACTCATCGCAGACACATATTGGGCAGTCATCAGCATCGCCGTCTAGTTCTCATGGGTCGCTATCGACATTCTCTGCTGCCCCCACCACCGATGAGAGGTCCAAGCACCTCCTCTTCGAGGATGCAGGCCTTACCTGCGTGAGACACTGCACATCCCATCGTACAGCCAATTGACTTGTTGGCGGTTCCAGATCCTCCTGAAGGGGAGAAACCGAAACAGCCTTATCCTATACTGATCAAACTGGCGATTTACGGAAGCCCGAACAAGCAGCTCACACTGCAAGAGATATACACAGCGCTCGAGGATCACTTCGAATGGTCAGAGCTCGACGACATGAGAAGGCTTGGAAGGTCAGTTTGGTTCCAATTCCTCATCTATTGCGCCTCATGGTTTATGCATAGAACTCGATTCGGCATAACCTTTCTTTGAACAAAGTCTTCAAACACGTGCCCCGTGCCATCACGAGCCGGGCAAAGGAGGCTATTGGCAACTCGATTGCTCTGGTGGCGAGGGTTACAAGCGCCTCGTAAGCGCCGCAGCAAGTCTGCTCGAGCAGCGCTTGAACAGAGCGACGATGACGATTCCTCGTCGGAAGATGATACGGAGGGGGCGAATCTACCTCCGACTGGCATGCCAACAGGTTCGAGTCACACTCCACATCACTCTAGCCCCGCAGCATCCGACGACTCCTATCCGATCCCGAGTTAAGACAGGGAGTCACATTGTTGGCGAAGGTCGAACCCGATCTGCATCGCGCAGGTCCGGCACCAGCCCATATCCCGTCCTTGGTCCTTCTCAACAGTCACCTAGGTACCTGCAGAACCAGTTACCGACTCATGGAAATACAGAATCAGCGCCGAGATTCGGTCAACCGTCATTTGGACAGGGAGGGTTCGGACGTCCAGGGTTCAGCCAGGTACCAGCGCTAGAGTGCCTTTAACCTCTGCGTCTTCATCCTCAGCATTTGTGGCGTCATCTCCGTGACGTTCGGCTCTGTTCCAGTGGCGTCCACCCGTACACAACATACTTTTGTGACCCAAGATCGCAACGCACCTATCGTACAGCCTACTCCCAGACCAGGGGTCAGTACATTCATGAGAGTGGCTTGCCTAGTGCTAGACGCGTTCAAGGCTACCACCAAGGACAGTACCATCGTCTCAAGGCTCGTCGTCGTCGCAGCAGAGTGATTCCAGCTACCCTTATGAACCCAAAGGCAAGGGCAGGATGTGAGTGCGCCAGTGCCTCAGGCCCATGATCTCGTACTTCTGCATGTGTGTGGGGTCCTCTACGCATATTCTTTATCCATTTCTTTTTGGTTTCTTCTCTCAAGCTTGATCGTAATGCGCACTTCTCCATGCCCTAATGAATTTCCTTGACATTGTTTCCCTTTTTCAATCTACTGCTTTCCGTTTGTTTTTCTCTTCATTCCTGCTCGATGATATTGGTCTCACTGCAATGTTTGTGTTCACGTACTCACGACCGCATCTACTTACATTCTGCAATTCACTATCGTCCATGGATCAATAATCACATATTTCTGCCTCACAAACTGTATCCCAAGTCCCCATCATTGCTCCAATATATATCTATATCCAAATCGATTTTCGTGTGCCGAGGCTTCTCTATCCCTCATCATCATTGGAACAGAAATCGACTCGCACATCTCATGCACATCAATAACAGACAAATCTATGGAACAACAATGCCCCATGATAGAGATATGTATGTATGATAAAGTGTCCAACACTACGAAGACTTTAAAAAAAGGCCGCCACCAGTTAGGTTTGACGATGGACCGGGAAGCACCGGCTGTAGTACCTCAGATCGACACGGTCTTGATAGGTTCCCAACTGCCCGGACCGAATCCTCTAGGTCCCAATGCGCGTCAACAACATGCATCATCGCGAGGACTTTCTCATCCTCCCGTTTCTTACCCACAAGCTGAACACCAACGGGTATGCCCTCCATCGCTTTGGGATCGTAAACAGGATTCTTGCCCAAGTACATACGGGTCTCGAACATTTTCGATCGGCCGAGGCGCCTACTACAAAATCTGTTGACAGGTTGTCGGTATCTGGATTGACGCGCGTCACTGGTATGGTGCCGACAGGAGAGTCGATAACGTTGTACGTAATGGTGCGGCTGCGAGCACGGACAAGTATGTCGCACCCCTGGAGATTATGAGCTTCACAACCGAGAAGGAAGGTCGGAAACTTACCCGTGAGGTATCACTGGAAGGGACTGCACAGGTGCGATGATTCCATCGAAACCGTATTTGTCCCATACCTGGGGGGTATTAACAAAGGAAAGTCCCTGAATGTCAACACGCTTACCTGTTCATACCACGCAGCGGCACCTCATTCCGTTGGTCAGTGAAATCCGTGAATTCCAAAACAGACTTCTCCGTGCCAACGAGAAGAAACGAGGGAAGAGGGAGTCGCCCAAGAACGTCTTGGCGATCCAACAAGCCAGCTTGCAAACGAAGGACGGTAATTGGGACCCAAGGTGACCAGGAATAAACTGTCCTCCTGCAAGTCGGGTTCTGTGAGATTAGACGGCATATCTTTAATTTAAACTTGCCATAGGGTCTGAATCAAGATGTGACAGCATCTTCTTATAACCGTCGGATGATGTGAGTCCCAGGAACACCTCCATCGCACTTGCGTCTTGATAAAATGTCAGGATGGAGAATGAGGAAAGGTATAGAAAGCGTACTCAAAGGAGATGTAAACTCAATGCATTCATGTCCCTGCTTCCTGAGGCTGAGACTGTCTCCAGTACTGCTCGTTTGCATGCAGGTGATGATTCCAACATGCCATCTATAAGGATCCTATAAGCAGCAAATCACGACGTTCCACATACATCATAGTACCTGACAGGTAATAGCCAAAGCGAAGCTTGGAAGGGAGCTCGACAGCGTGGTACGGCATGGGAAATTTTGGTGAGACGAGTCCTTTTGGCCAAAGATAGTTTTGCAGAACAATTCACAGTCCTGAACAGACCTAGAAAATAGTCACGAATGAGCCAAGTGATGCAGGTAGCGACTAACCGCGTTAATGGCCCATGAGAAGATCGAATTGCTTCGAATCCAGGCCGGACGGCTGTAAGACAAAGCCAGTTAGCGTCTTAGTTGGAAGAATCAAGAACACCACCTTCCTTGTGTACCAATAGAACTAACACGTTCAGCCGTTGGCTTCAAAGAGTATACACCACAATACGATGCTGGGATGCGTAAGCTTCCTCCGATATCAGAACCGATGCCCAAGGCGGATCCATCCATGGCGAGCAAAGCTCCCTCTAGTCCCAGACGCTGTTATTTACTAAGATATTCACAAGCATATGACGAACCTCCACCAGAGCTGCCTCCGCATGTATACTTGTCATTCCATGGGTTTGTCGTGCGACCCCAGAGAGGATTAGAGCACTCGAACGCGAGCATTGTCTGCGGTACATTGGTCTTCACGAAGATGATGGCACCAGCAGCTCTGAGTTGAGCAATGACCTACAAGTAATGATAGAGAGAATGGGTGAATGTTATAATAAGGACGTACGCAAGCGTCTTTTTTGCCTGGGTTGTTGGCCCATGCTGTGAACCCAATGGTCGCGTCGTATCCCTCGATCTGGTCTATAGCAGAGTTTCAAAAACGTATTGGTCGCACATGGAGCGACGTACAATTATCTTTGACGCTGACTGGAACACCATGAAAAGGTCCCCGCAGTGTCTTTGTGCTCGCAAATTCTGCATCAAGCTCCTTTGCTTGCTTTCGGGCGTCCTCATATAGGACTGTGAAAGGTGTTAGGATGGAAATGCCAGAAGAGAAATGGTGAATCTACTCCCCTTCTGTAAGACAGTTTACCTTGGCCTGAGCCATGGCAGAACGCGCAATGTATGCCTCAAGGACTTCGGAAGATGTCCATTCTCCTTTAGCTATCCTTTGCACAATTTCACTAGCTACAGAGGTCACATCACGACATGCATCTTTGAACGGAATGCAGACTGACCTGTTGCTTTGGTATAGATGCCATGGTCGTTCCCCAAATAAGGTCCAGCAAAACCCAGTGCCTTGTCTCTTGCATTCCGTTTCGACGTGATGATGCTGTTTCTTTTTTCAGTGCTTCTCATGGTGTCGAAGATTTGGGAGCAGTGGATGAAATGAGAGAAAGGAATACGCGATCATTCAAACGGCCAGTGCACCTTAGACTCGTTCACACCAATACCAAAGTAGATGCATGAAAATTCATTTGCCATGCTACGGAGTATACTTAGAGGAAGCTGTGTGTTGTTTCCGTATTTCCACTTCCATTGTAGTAGTACTCCGAGGCAAGAATATTTGCGGTAGCCTCATGTCACTTTTCACATTTATTATTATAACTTTCACATGAGAATCTCAGACCTCCCCAGGTTCCCCACAAATCATACTACGCACAATAAGGTCCATCTGCCTTCGTTCCAGGAGCTTCTTCAATCTCTCGATCATCTCTAGACGCGTTCCTGTCGCTACGATCGAGGGGTTGATATCGGCGTGAGCTTGAAGGTTGCGAATGAGCGCGACATTTGACAACAATGGACATGCAGAGGGATCAGTGATCAGAGGTAATGCAGGATCGACCAGGTACTGCTTGTGTAAGTCTGCAAACTGGGTAAGTTACGCCAAATGAACAAGAAACACTCAACTATCAATATATTTCTCGCATCTGAATGGAATTTCAATGTCAATGACACGATCCTCGGCGTGGATTACCGCCGCGAGCCGACGAAAACCAGGCATATCAATTCCAGTTGCCTGAATTGAAAGATATCTAAGATTGATGAGTAGGAGGATAGCTGGTATTGCGTCGTCGTCGATATTCGAATTGTGTGCAAGGTTCAGATAATACAACTTCTCTTTGAGGGTGACCAATAAGAAGACTCTGAGAGTCCGTCAGCCATCATGAATATACGAAAAATTTGATAGCCAACGCTTCGTTTCCGATGTTAGTCCCCTCGAGGTGGAGTCTTTCTAGGTTAGGAAGTTGTTGGATATGAACGAGGTCAAAGTCGCGTTCCAAGTGGCCACCGTCGAGGACCAGTTCCTTGAGCGTCAAGTAGTAACTAGGTCTGCTGAACACTGCCGGAAGTCAAGCCTATAACATAAAAGTGTTTCCAAGAGCTTTACCGCGCAAAAGATTGCTTGAATGTAGATTTAGCCCATCTTCCTCGCACATCGTAGGCCCTAGCTCCAACCTATCGATATTGCCACCTCGCAGGAGCGTCAACACGATTTCGGTAAGTAGTCCTAAAACCATTCAGCATTTATGACAGGGGGAGACATTCCTGCGATCGATACCCCGGTCTGCTAGAACATTCGCGATTTTCTGGTGAGTGAGGTGTAGAACGGCCAGAGGGTCTCCTAAGAACGTCTGGTGCACACCCGTGCCCGGAATGACCATTTCAAGACGATTCACCAGGTAAGAAAGGTCAACTGGCGTTTCATCTCCTGTTTCGGATTCATAGATCCAGGCTGTGACGCATATAGTCAGTATATGCGATATATATTTAGTATTTAAGAGGGGGAACTCGAAGTGGGAGCGAAGATAGACATCTCCTGAAGGGGAAAAGAGGGACACCTGAGAGTGTTCTTGGAACCTCTTGATATGATACCGCGAGTGGATCGTGATGACGCAAAGTATAAGATAGCGGTTTGATTCCACTATCGTCAACAGGGCTCGTATGAACAGATTGTGAAGAACGACCTCGTTTCGATAGTCCTCCAAGAAAGATGTGGTCTTCAGGCTCGGAAGAGTCTCGAGGATGCTTCGGAACGCGTGTCGAAGCTCTCCTCCACGCCAATCCACGTCGCAATACTGGCAAATCATTTGAGACCTGATTTCGCGCGAGAATGATCGGCGATTGGACGTCCGGGCTGCTCGGCCATGAAGGTGCATCTAAGGTGTTATGAGCGATGGCATTGCTGGTATGATTTTGGTCTTCTTTTGTGGAGCAGAGACCAATTTTCCAGAAAAAAGAGCGCAAGGACATGTCTTGAAAAAGAAAAGGATTCGATTGAAGAGCTTGCCGGAGGGTAGCCAGATACGCTGCAGCCGGGAAGCTCGGGCAGTAGAAGGGATTTTCCTCGTCAATGAGCGGAATCTGGCCATGGGTGTTCATGTCGAAGAAGTACTAGTACAGTAGTGCATAAGCTGTCGAAATAATAAAAACAAGCACGTGACTGTGTCTTGGTGGATACGGTTCACCAAAATATATTAGCAGGTAAACTCATTGTAGAGGAAACTAGTAAATGCATTGGATCATAGACAACATAAGCTCTAGCTACTAAAGTTATGGCATAGGCACTTACCAAGGGAGTATTTTTTTGTGGATTCAATTCATGAGTCTGACAATTGTTAGCTGGTCGAACATAAATCATACCATACCTTGTAGAAACATCAAAAGGCCTCATGGACAGCATAGTTCACCTGAATAAAGCGAAAACTCGGCAGCAAAGCCGTGAGGAACTCATGCAGTGAGTCTTTGCAACATTAATTCAGAAGCGGGACAGACTGTGTTCATGTACATACATGCAAACAAACTTCAAGTTGAAGCTTGAACTTTACTTTACACCGGATGACTTCCCGCAGCGTTTAAAACGCTGTTCTAAATCTAAATCTCTGTTCTATGCCGACGTGCCACTGTCAATCACCTAGTACTACTTAGTACTAGCACAAGTGCATATGGTGTGTTACACGACAAGGTTGGTAAACGTTCACGCGGTCTTCGCAAACTCCGGCTCCACTTCTATAGACACAGCATTGCGCAGACTGCTGCTTGAAGGAGACAAATCAACGCTTTACATTTCACCCAAGCAGTACTAAGCCCAATTGGGTATACCGGACCGCGAAAACCGGCACATAGCTTTTTAGACTGAACCATATAATGGATATCCGCAATAGACCTAGTAGTTGGTCGTCCGCTATCATGGTCCCGTTATTTGACCAAGCTGATATCAGTATCGGTATCATACTACAGCATGCTAACGTGAGTAGATGATCAGAATCAGTATGGCATTCAACAATCTGACTGCCACGGTACATAGTGTGCTCTCTGTGCGTGCTACCAATGGTTGTATGTAGCAGTGTTAGAGCTGAACTTTCGTATTAGTTGCTACAGCAAGTCTTTGGGTTGGTACCAACTCAGTGACGACCTATCAAGAGGTTGATTATTTGACTAATAGTTTTACGACTTTGCTCTCACACTCGATAAAGAGGTACGTTTCATTCATGTAATGTCATGATAGCACCTAGAGGCTGACAAGTGACGCGCAAAGGTCGCATTCATACTGTACGCTCCATGGCGAATACCCAAACTGACCTATCTTGTCTGCCGGTACTTACCATTCGCATCGATTGTTACCTATATATTTCGTACTATGTCGAAACAAAATTCTCAGTCATGCACAACTTTGTTTGCATTTAACTCATGTGAGTTGACTTTGTGAATCAAATACTTCTGGAACTGTCGCCTCTGCTAGATATCACAGGGATCGTACTGTTCTGTGCCGAATGTCAGTGTTTTCTGTTATCCATTATTTCTGTGGCTGACCCTGGTTCCAACATCCCGCAGCACTCTTTATGCAAAGGGTTCGGGCGATAACGGGTCCCAGATGGCTGATAACCTGTTGCAACATTGCAGTGAGTCAGTCTTTTGTAGGTGAAATATTTTGTCAATGACCAAACGTACAGATCATTCTGGTCCCAGTAGCGGTGATACTTACATTAGGCAACTCTTCCTCCACAAGTGAGTCTCCTACTCGCTGACGCGGTGGCTCACAACGATGTGATATAGTCACACAGTCACCTATTCCAAAAGTCGCAAGTTGCTACAACAGCAAGCAGGGTCGCATTGGCATCTTTGCTTATGTCTTGCTTGTCATCGGAGAAATAGGTGAGTTGAGTTTCACGGTATTTTTATTGTCACATTAATTTTTTCATAGAAATCCTCGCTTTCATGTTGTATCACTCATGGAAGCTTTATAGATCGGAATATGGAAACCATTTACCTCTCGTGCGAATTTTGGTCAGACATAACATATTTTACTTTACCTGTGGGCTTTGTGAGCAAAGCATCGTTCTTCATAAACTGACACTAATCTTTGTGGCGGACCAGTATCTTCCACCATGGTTGTGGCCATCATGTGCACTCTTCCAGTGCGTGCCTAACATTATAAATTCAGCGTTGAACTCAAGATATGATTGCAGGCATCATACGGCGACGTGGCATCAGAGTAAGGTGCTGTTACTTGGACTGAATATATTGGCTGACCGTTTCGTAGATTACAATTCTTAATACATGGAATAATAGCTACACGCATGCACCGCGAGCTGTACGACATAGCTCATCGCACTGAAGAGAGCTCCACCGGAAATGTGTCCCTTCCTCTTGTTTTTGCACCAGCTTCGTTGGTTATGCAACCTGATCATGAAGATCCTTCTGTTCCTTGACGTACCCTAGAGAATACTAGACCATAATTTTAGATAGCTTATTCATTTGATTAGAACAGATACTGCGCACAATTGCATTTCCTGCAATTCATGAGTTCACTTAGTTGTTTGCATTGAGCAAGAAACCTCCCACTCTGTAAATAGTCTATCAGAACGTACGATCTATGGAAAATAATAACGCAGATTCACGAACTAGGAACCCTAGAGTAGGCATTATGTGTTTAGCTTGAAAATTTGACAAATTGCTAGCAATTTAGTATTTGGAATATATTTTCGTACTCGAACTATATATATATATAAGTACCACCAGGGTAAATAATATAGAGAAGACTAGTAAATACGTGGGATCGTATGCAACACAGACAACAGAAGCCCTAGCTGAAGTCATGAGATAGAAGGTAGATACCTGATCACACGTTTAAAGATTCCCATCTAATGCTGCAGCGCTCTCTTGTGTTTGCTGAGAGTATCTCTGCGCGAGAATTTACTCCCGCACCCGCACTCGTAGGCAATCCTCATATGAGTTTCCTCAATGTGCCTCGCAAGACTCTCCTTGTTGAGCTCCTTATTACAAGATTTCCATCGGCAGAGAACGCGAGTATTGTCCGGCCCATGAATTCCATGAACCTCGCGCAGGTGAGTGGAAAGATCGTAGCCATAAATCAAGGCGTTACAATGCAATCCATATACAGTATCCCACCAACAGAAGAAAGTCTCAGCGAGAGAATGGGACTCCTGTAATTGCCAATTTAGTTGCAATGATGTCACATAAGAAGATTAACAACCCACAGGTGCTGGCGCAGAGGCAGATACTCCATTGCTCGAGCAATTGACAAATTGCATTGACATGACAATTATGAAGCGACGACTGTGGTACTTATGCTTGCAGACTGGAGTATCTGAGGGAGCGGTGAATATTTGTGAAGTCCAGTAGAGCGCATATATAACGATATAAGAACTTGCCATGAGGGCCATCGTTACAGCTGTCCAAATACCAGTTGGTAGGGATGCCAGCCTCGTGGCTTGGTGAGGTGCCAGCCCCTGGACGGTGAAATTTTCGTCGGTTGGTAATGTCCATCGAATATGAGCCAGTTGCAAAGGCCTTGGCCTTCAATGGAGCGTGTCGTCCATGAGTGTCAATATTCCCCGCCGATTACACGTATGGAATAGCCACAAGACCATAGAATTTCTGCCGCCGAAAGTATGACTCGGTCGAGAGGACGATGGCCAAACGTGCCAACATTGCCAGAATTAGGTACGTAACTTCCACGACGATTTCCACCAGGCCATCCGGCCAAGGGCCAGCTACAGAATAAAAACATGATCGAATGCCAAAGGACACCACCTTGATATGAAGGCCAAGAGTCAGGTGAAAGGCAATGGAGCTGGTCCTGGTATATGTAAGGCGTGGTAAAATCAACGTCTGCTAATAACAGCTCCCGCACAATGGCATAGGCCTTTCCGTTCGTGAGCAGTAGACTCGTTTCAATATCCCTGCTTGGCCATCAAGACAACTGAAAAAATAAGACTCTAAATAATAGTCTAGACGCATGTTATCGCAAAGAAAGACGGACCAGCATAGTCACGATGGATTCCACACCGCCGGTTTGCAAAGCTGCAATACAATTATTGACATTCACGTCAGCGCGATACTCTCTGTGATAAAGGCAGCACGTCACCGTCTCGTGGTCGATTATGGGAATAAACACCTGATTTACGGGTGGGCATCAGACACTACTGAGCAATGATTTCCCGGCTGTTCTCGTTTCAAAACAGGCTTAATCCCCGAGGCCTGAGGCTTCAAAACTTTACCTTGCGACAAACAGTTGAGCTTCTGAGTTCATTAGAAAGGCAACTCGTCTTCCCTGTGACGATGTCAGGACGTTCAATGGAAGAAGCTGTTTTGGAGCCTACCTCGTTGCACCTATCCACCTTCGCCGTTCATTTTCTTTGCTTTTAGCCGCGCCAGGTTACTACGGACTTTGTAGAAGGTGATCACAATCATTGGCAGATCCCAAATCGGAGCACTTTGTACAGTCGCGTTAATGAAGCTAGGACCACGAGGCATAATCAGCAAGGACTTCTGGCAAACATGTAGTCACGAGATCGTCGTAAGCATCGAGATTCAACCAGGTTGCTCCATTGAAGATTGGAAATGGAGAGGCTGGAATTTGGGGTGACAGGGCCGCAACTCGATGGGTACCACTCGTGGTTCGAAATTTAATCGCCTGCAGAGTTGCAAATGTAGGGTCTATGGTCTCCCAAAAACAGCAAAAGAGAAATCTTCAGTGCTTCATTGCGGTCATGCCAATCCAAATATCAACCCGAACTTCGAATGCAGTGGCAAATTAAAATGGCTGTAACACTGCGAATTTGCTAAGCCCAGGATGGACAACAATATTTGAATTTTACACATCGTTCTGTTGACGTGGATGGCGGAGTCGGGGACCTGCCAGACTGACAGAAGCGCACCTAGGACACGCTGGAGTTGGCGGGTGAAAACGACCATTTTAAGGGAGCGCCGACCTTCATTGTAAAAAAGTGAGGTTGGGAAGTAAGAAGGAGTGGTGACTGCATAGAAGGGATTGACGACGTTGATCGTTGATGCATTCGGTACCGGTGGATATGAGGAGAAGTGTGTGTCCTAATGCAGTTTAGCTATAGTACAACCAATTGACGTACAACACATGTGATGTGATCCAGCGGGAGAAGTGGTTTTATGTATCGTAGTACATCTGAGGCCGCGGACACTATAGATACAAGTAGGATGCACTGCGTATCAGAGGGCGAATATTGAGAGCCCGATAGACGGTGGAGTCATTCAACGTTCAACTCAGAAACTACTCTGCCGAATAGTAATAGTGCTATAAATTATTATGTAAATATAGTAAATGATGATGTGAGTAGATCACTTCCTGATCAACCGCTAGTACTTATTCACAATGAGAAAAGGCAACTCATCGACTCAGAAGGATTTGGCTCAAGAAACCCACACAACTAGCGAAGCAACACCTCATAGAGACTCGATACATGGCTTATGAGGATTACTTGGTTCACTTCACTCCAAACACTGACATTGATGCATCCTTCCTCTAGCACCGGCCCCGTGGCAGAGTTAGTTGGTTTCATGCTGCATTCAGTACCAGTGGGTGCGATGAGGAGACAGCCAACTTATGTTGGAAGTCAGCACGGGAGCAGACGAGAAGCCTGTGCCGTGGTACCGATCACTGCGATCAGAATATGATCATTGGACGATTACAGTGCATGTTGTCAAATATTTGCCTACTTCTATTTCATACAAGTACGTCCAACGGAGTGCATCTATGTAGGACACGGGTGGAAATGACGATTTGAAGGGAGCGCCAGCCTTTATAATGAGATGGAGAGTATAAGAGGGTGCGGTGGCCAAGTATTAGATTGACTATATGCGGCTACTGTAATGTAACGAGCCCTGGGTCTGAACGCTGTGTGCTTATCAGAGGGCCATTATTATAATTATAATTTCAAATCATTGCGGTGCGAATGTGACAGGTGAAAATATCCATTTGAAGGGACCATGGTGTACGACGCCCTGTTACATGAAGTTTCCAAACCCTGCACAGACAAAGTCCGAACACCCTCACGGCATTCGCAATAAGGATTCTACTCGACAGGGGTTTGGAGAAAAATTCGAGTATTAAAATTGATTTCTATTTTTTTCTGCCCGTCTATCATTACCTCTAACTTGTTGAATTTCGAATACTAGGCCTTGTTACTCCAGGGCGTTTAGACCTCGATGTATATTCAACGTGAACGACGAAGTGTCGAGATCATTATCGATCGTGCATAGAGCTACCGTGACTGAACACCAGGTCAGACGTAGTAATGTATCCAAAAGGAAGAGGGCAACAACTTATCTAATTGAACCCAGGGAAAGAATTTCAGATCGTTGTATAGCAACCTGATGTTGGAATTCTACACAGAGTTGTGATAACGTGGATATAGTGGAGTTCATCTAGATACGGGTCCATCTGAAGGCAGCGCCAGCCTTTATGGTGAGAAAGTGGAGATGAGGATTATTGTAGAGGGTGCGGTAGCTTAGTTGATGCATTCAAAAGGTCCTGATGAAATGAGGAGAAGAGTGACTGCTAAAGCGCTAATGAACAACCAATCTAAAAATACCATCACTGGGAACAGAAGCTGTACTTTGTTATCAGTCGGATCTTGACTCGGTTCTTTCGAGTTCCTTCAAACCCCAAAGTCCACAACGAAAATGCCTCAGACTGTTCGACAAGGGTTTTCAGAAATTCGAAAGGACCCGAACGGTGCCGTTAACCACAGCGGTACTGGTACATAAACCTCATGCACGGTCGGCATCAATCTTGGATATCATCATTGGTCGATTAGCTACATTCTACTGCCGAATAGTTCTATAAATATTTGCCTCGAGGCTTGTACTTCTATTTTATATAATCGATATAAGTACGTCCCTTCCAACTCATACTGATCCTCTGCTATTCACAATGAGAAAGGGCAAATCACCAACTCAACCCACCCACACAACAAGCGAAGCAATACCTCCTGGAGGCTCGGTACGTGTCTTAATGACCAGGATCACTTAGTTTACTTCACTCCAAATACCGACATTGACGTATCCTTCCTCTAGCATCGACCCCGTAGCAGAGTTGGTCGCTTTTTGCAGAAGGTTAGAGAAGGTGCCAAAAAGTTGAGGATATCGGTGAGTCCACCAGCATGTGTAATAAGTCTCCTGGAATACGACTAAGATTCGCATAAGCGCTCCAAGGATTCCCTCAACCCCAGCCCTGTTCCCCAGAATGAACGTGCTTCATCGACCCCGAATCTCCAGGTACGTAGCTTCTCGCACTTGCCCTCCAGTCTCTACGCTCTCTCTAATTTCTGGTGTTTAGGCGGCTCTGTCTGCTGTGGCAGTGGAGGATGATACCCGATCAGCACTTCAGGTTACTCAAGAGGCTGCAAACCGCATGCATTCACTTTCCGGACCTACAATGACCGTGAACTCTGCTTTTCAAGGCGCACAAGAGGATCTCGATGCTGCCGACAATTTCCAGGATACATATCTCGAACCGCTCAGGATATTCGACACTGTTATCGGGAAGCTCGCGGATGTATGGACACTCCTCTCGATCAGAACCGAGCTAATCTCATTTCACAGGTGCATCCATATGCAAAGATGGCACTGGGCGCGTTATCTTGTGCAGCCAAAGTATGTTTTCCATTACTCTCTCCCGATCTCCCACTGTAATTCAGCAATTGTCTATGCAGATTATTCTAGCTCAAGCGGATCGCGATAACGCGGTACTCAAACTCCTCAAGAAGATATGTGACGTTTACAGCTTCATAACACAAGACGACATGCTTCACAAAATCTCGTCGATGGGCGCTATCCTCGCAAAGATTTCTCAGCAGACACGTGAATGCGCCAATTTTATCAAAAATTATTCGGAGACCAAGAAATTTTGTGAGTCTTCACAATTTGTTGCGTTCTCCACCGTCTCAAGCTCCTACTATCATCACAGGGACCAGACTCGCAAAGAACGTCGTCTCGGAAACGGACGATGCGATCCAAAAGTACAATGTCGTGTTCGATGAGCTCATGCAAGGCTTCCGGGATCAGATTGCTCGCGACGTAACCATAAGCGTCCATGATATGCGTAAGGGTTCGGATATCCTCATGACTTGACATATATTCACACCTTTTTAGAAGAAACATTGGATGTCAGCGGTATAACTTACGCAGAGGCCGCGGGACTAGATACCAGAAAAGAATGCCTTGAAGGGACGCGCACGGAAATCCTTTCCCAGATCACGGATTGGGTCAACAGCACTGGAGACGACGTTCCACGCGTGCTGTGGTTATCTGGCCCTGCAGGCAAGGGCAAATCGGCCATCGCCCACACCATCGCCAAGTGGCGCAAAGATGTGGGAGGGCTTGGTTCGTGTTACTGTTTTGACCGGCAACGAGAAGCAGATCGTCGCCATGAAAAGATCTTTTCCACAATTGCGCGCGACTTGGCCGACCATGATCCGGAGATGAGGAAGGAATTAGCAGATGCAGTCAAGACCGACAGTGCGCTCAAGAAGACGGCGGATATCATCCAGCAGTGGCAAAAGCTTCTAGTCGAACCACTGAAGAAGTCATGTGGGCCAACTGGGGAATCTATCGTTGTCGCGATCGATGCACTGGACGAGAGCGGTGGAGTAGAGACACGGAGAGACCTCCTTCGCATTCTAGCTGGCAAGCATCCAAATCGCGCCGTTCCCAAAATCACAGACCTCCCAGGCAATTTCCGCTTCATCGTCACCTCTCGCGCGCTTGATGACATCAAGAAAGAGTTTGACGGTGTTCAGCATATTCAACAGATGTCGATGGACGATATTCCACCAGCATTCGCAGAGCGGGATATCCATACTTACGTATCTGAGGAGTTGGGAGCGTTCGGTTTTCAAGACAAAGAGCTCGCAGTCCTAGCTAAGAAAGCTGATGGACTTTTCGAGTGGGCGCGTCTCGCCTGCGGATACATCAAAGGATCTGGTTTTGGGCGATCCCAAACGGAATGCTACAATACTGTGGTGTCAGGCGACTCTGCGGAGCTGTTGCACAGCATGTATCAACTTATTTTAACAGATATTACACCCAAGGATACATCTCCGGAATCGAAGAAACTGCGTTTGACTGTGCTAGCAAGATTTCGCTCGGTGATGAGACAAATACTAGGCACAGCCGAACCCCTTCCTTTAGCTTCGCTGAACGCCATGAGGCGCCATTTTCCAACGCAAGAAGACCGATTCAACGTAGAGGATGTGATCAAAAGCATGGGCTCTCTCCTGAGCGGCACCACCAGTCCAAATTCCCCAATCCGACCCCTTCACGCATCCTTCCACGATTTCTTAACAGACGAACGATACAGTGGAGATTTTTTCATCGATCTGCCAAAGGCGCAACGAGACCTTGCATTCGCGTCGCTGCGAGTGATGGAAGACGGTCTTCGGTTCAATATCTGTGATTTAAAGTCGTCGTATCTACCTAATAGCGAAGATCCGGGACTGCAAGAACGAGTCCAAAAATGCATCTCCCCACATCTATCATACTCATCTCGATTTTGGACTTCGCATGTACGAAGCACAGTCTTCGACAAGGAGCTCGTGAAAGAAGTGAAATTGTTCTTCGACCACGAACGGCTGTTTTTCTGGCTTGAGTCACTCGCGTTGATGAATGCGCTCAGCGGTGCAGTGGCTGCCCTTCCGCCCATTGGCCAGTGGCTGAAGGTGAGCACACTGCTACTACATGCCAAATAAAATGCTCATGGGCAAACACAGGGCGATTCCGAATTCAAAGATGTCTCGTCGACTGTAATGGACGTACAGAGGTTCATTCAAGTCTTCGGCGGGATGATCTTACACAGCACCCCACATCTATATGTATCAGCACTCCCATTCTCGCCGTCCAACTGTCCGCTATCGAGAACGTTTTCCGCACATTTTCCCAATACTCTTCGTGTTGCATTCGGACGTGATATGAACTGGCCGGCTGTTCAAACCATGCTCAGTGGACACAGTAGTGACGTTTCGTCGGCCTCGTTCTCGCCGGACGGCACTCGCATCGTCAGTGGTTCAGACGATTATACTGTTCGGCTGTGGGATGCTGCGACGGGGCAGCCAGTCGGTGAGCCCTTGCGGGGGCACACTCAAGGAGTTAACTCGGTCTCATTCTCGCCGGACGGCACTCGCATCATCAGTGGTTCAAGGGATCACACTGTTCGGCTGTGGGATGCTGCGACGGGGCAGCCAGTCGGTGAGCCCTTGCGGGGGCACACTCAAGAAGTCAACTCGGTCTCATTCTCGCCGGACGGCACTCGCATCGTCAGTGGTTCAAGGGATCACACTGTTCGGCTGTGGGATGCTGCGACGGGGCAGCCAGTCGGTGAGCCCTTGCGGGGGCACACTCAAGAAGTTAGCTCGGTCTCGTTCTCGCCGGACGGCACTCGCATCGTCAGTGGTTCTTGGGATCAGACTGTTCGGCTGTGGGATGCTGCGACGGGGCAGCCAGTCGGTGAGCCCTTGCGAGGGCACACTCAAGAAGTTTACTCGGTCTCGTTCTCGCCGGACGGCACTCGCATCGTCAGTGGTTCAACGGATCAGACTGTTCAGTTGTGGGATGCTGCGACGGGCAGCCAGTCGGTGAGCCCTTGCGGGGGCACACTGATTCAATCAGCTCGCTCTCATTCTCGCCGGACGGCACTCGCATCGTCAGTGGTTCTTGGGATCAGACTGTTCGGCTGTGGGATGCTGTGACGGGGCAGCCAGTCGGTGAGCCCTTGCGGGGGCACACTCAAGGAGTTAACTCGGTCTCGTTCTCGCCGGACGGCACTCGCATCGTCAGTGGTTCTTGGGATCACACTGTTCGGCTGTGGGATGCTGCGACGGGGCAGCCAGTTGGTGAGCCCTTGCGGGGGCACACTGATTTTGTTATCTCGGCCTCGTTCTCGCCGGACGGCACTCGCATCATCAGTGGTTCTTGGGATCACACTGTTCGGCTGTGGGATGCTGCGACGGGGCAGCCAGTCGGTGAGCCCTTGCGAGGGCACACTCAAGAAGTTAACTCGGTCTCGTTCTCGCCAGACGGCACTCGCATCGTCAGTGCTTCAACGGATCGGACTGTTCGGCTGTGGGATGCTGCGACGGGGCAGCCAGTCGGTGAGCCCTTGCGAGGGCACACTCAAGAAGTTAACTCGGTCTCGTTCTCGCCGGACGGCACTCGCATCGTCAGTGGTTCAAGGGATGAGACTGTTCGGCTGTGGGATGCTGCGACGGGGCAGCCAGTCGGTGAGCCCTTGCGGGGGCACACTCATTTTGTTAACTCGGTCTCATTCTCGCCGGACGGCACTCGCATCGTCAGTGCTTCAACGGATGACACTGTTCGACTGTGGGATGCTGCGACGGGGCAGCCAGTCGGTGAGCCCTTGCGGGGGCACACTCAAGGAGTTAACTCGGTCTCGTTCTCGCCGGACGGCACTCGCATCGTCAGTGGTTCAAGGGATCACACTGTTCGGCTGTGGGATGCTGCGACAGGGCAGCCAGTCGGTGAGCCCTTGCGGGGGCACACTCGAGGAGTTAACTCGGTCTCGTTCTCGCCGGACGGCACTCGCATCGTCAGTGGTTCTTGGGATCAGACTGTTCGACTGTGGGATGCTGCAATGGGGCAGCCAGTCGGTGAGCCCTTGCGGGGGCACACTCAAGGAGTTAACTCGGTCTCGTTCTCGCCGGACGGCACTCGCATCGTCAGTGGTTCAACGGATCAGACTGTTCGGCTGTGGGATATAGCCATAGAGGGACCATCCCAGCAATGTACCGTCTCAGATCCCTCAGTATTCTCAGATGAACATCCCACAATCGAGGCCACCACTCCCATGACATTGAACACCTGGAACAATCACTCCATTTCCTTCTCATCCAACTCCATCCACGCACTGTGCAACACTTCTCAATTAATGGAGGGAACATTCAATGACGACCCCAGCGCGACCCCGTTTGCCCTGAATGTTGACAGTGGATGGGTAGTAGGGCCCAAATGCCGGCTGTTATTCTGGGTACCTCCCGCTTCTCGATATTCATTCTGGAGCCCTGGGACCGCATTAGTGATACCCAGAGGTCCTGAGCTAGATCTGAGCCGCATGGCACATGGACAACACTGGCAAACGTGCCGAGAGGGGTGAGCCTCAACACCCTTTTTGTTCCTCGCATTTCCTCACATCAACACCTGTAGACCTTAGTACCGGCGATCATTGCAGTTGTGCATCCGTTATGGAGATTTCACAAATAATTTAGCGACAACCCATCGACGATCCCCTGATACCGCCACCGCATCTGTCCTTAAGCTTGCAATACTCTGATGCTTCCGAAACATTCTCCGCCTTCTTCTTCCATTCTTCTCAGTAATTCTCATGATATCTGGGAATCACTACACGCGTGCCCTCCACTTCCCGCACCAACAACATATCTAGCAATGCTCTCCACTCAACCATGCATGCACCATCACCTCGTCTGGCGAATACCTAGCTGCAATCCACTCCCCCGACGTAGCACCCACATGCCCCCCTCCCGTTTCCTACCCTTTACAACCGAACTCCACAGCGGCCCACTTCCTCCGGACACCATACGCCGCAAACAGCTGACCCAAGTTATCAAATCCACCCAAAGCCCCAAAATCCCACTTGTCACGGTCATGGTCATTGTATCTAGTTCACGCCCACTTTATTTAGTTCACGGCTATTTTATTTTGTTCACGGCCATTTAAGTTAGTTCAAGACCACTTTATTTAGTTCACAGCCACTTTACTGTAGCGCCGATGTCCTCCGGAGCAGCTCGTTCGGATAATTACGGATTGGTTATGAAAACCTGATCGGGTTTCATCTTACTACAGCAGGTCCTTATAGGTGGTTTGGGGCTCTGTATATATTTCTTTCGTCCAATCAACGCTAGTACCCGGCTCTCTGTTCTCTTGTTGTCTAGTCACTGCCTTTTGCTCATTAAGCGCCCATTACACCACTCCGCAATGCCTTGACGCGTCGCAATAGCATACTTTCCTACTTCCAAAAGTGTATCCATGTCCTTGGCGATCTCAAAGTGTTCAAATTTTATTTGCACATCCACAACATTGATGATACGTTCAATGTGAGATGGGAGCTGCAGATCGGCACGAACCAAGGACAGCTATGTAGTGATACACACGGTTCTAATGTATTTATCTCAGTCCAGCAGGCACCAAAAACTACATGATCTAAACTGTATTTCGAGCAATGCACGATATGCTGAGCAACAATAAAAAACAGAAACAACTACGCCATAAGATGCTTGAGTGTAACAGACTCGGGGAGAGAGGATGCAAATGGACGGGTGTACTGACGGGCGGGGCTTGTGAATTCATTTGCTTAGGTTCCAACTGACACTTGGCATTATTCCTGGCTGGCTGGCCCTGCTAAAGAAATGACTCAAGAGGACGAGAAAGGGTGTTGGAGCGTGGGAGAAACTTATGTGGGATTGGCCTTGCATGAAGCCATCTTAAAGTACTAACATAATTTCGTCGATGAGCTGGTTTGGCCGGAATTCAAGCTCTGAACAATCTCCAGCTGCAACAAGGCAGGACCGCCAGAAATGCTGGGAAAGTCGTGACCAGTACTTTGAATGCCTAGATGGCGCTGGTGTTATCACTGCCGGAGAAGAAGGGACAGCATGCACCAAATCAAAAATTCAGTACGAAAAGAGCTGTGCCAAAAGCTGGGTGAGTACGACGATCAAACTATTTGTTCATCTAATTGATCTGACCGCTGAACATCAGATCGATTATTTCAACAAAAGGAGGGTTCTCGCTGAGAAACAGAAGGATATGCTTGCACAGTCTCAACTCCAATCGCAGGAAGTCAATCGCAAACTATAATTCTGCTTGCGTACGAGAAGCTCTGCTCATTCTGGATACTTATGATTTTGAATAAAATCATATCACAGCACCCTGGCTTGACTCGTTTTCGCAAGCTGTGGTCCGTGGTTATATTATTTTGTCTGAAACACGTAGACTGCTTCTGATCCCCAATTCCTTAATTTTTTAGATACCATTCGATTGTCATCAAGAGTGGCGTCCTTGATATCGGATAATTCGGTGGTTTCATCATGTCCCCATTTTCTCATGAAGGAATTATCCTTGTGCTGCATCTTCCGAACCGTCCCACATGTGCTATATAAAGGGCATCATCTACCAAGTGTGGCAAACGCAGTGTTAATTTTGATCCTTGCATCCGAGACATCATACCTGAACACTGTCTTTATTTGAAAACAGACCAATATCAAAATGATTATTGATAACGGTTGATGACCACGTCGTTCGATCCAAGCAGTGCGGCCATGCTGTGCAGGCAGTACCCTGAAGCTTATGTCAGCTGCACGATGTTCTCTTGATGATCAAGTTCGGGTTTGTGGCTACTTCTGGTATCACACTGGGTCACAGATGGGCCATGGTCCAAAGAGTGATACCTAACATTCTCACGACTTCTGTTCACAGATTTTCTTCGCATATCTTCCTTCCAGATCTTGCCTGTGCCATCTACTGGCCATCGGATGTGCGCCGATGATTTGCGCCAGCTGGCGCGGAATTGTAGGCAGTACAAGTTACAAGCACAGGATGGGGCCCACTATACTTGGCGGTTGTCAGCTGGTGCTATTCCGTTTTTGATAATGCTCACGCAAGGTTCATCGGGATGCTTGACTGAGCTTCAACTGTGGGTACATATATTCTGACGTTTCCTGATCTACCTAAAACGTAACCCACTCTCGTATTCGGCTGTCGTCACGGGCTTGAATATCGATGTCTTGGTTGAAGGTTAAAGACTGGGCATCGGGTGTGGAATACTCCAGCCTGTTTCATTCAGGTCTGCGAACTATCTCTCTGCGCTCCCTCATGGGCACTCGCACCCGGGCTCAGTCTACAGCCCGGATTCCTTCATCGGAAGAGACGAAGCGGAGATACTCTTTCTCTGTGTCATCTTGTCTGCTCAGGCGAGGTACCTCAACTAAGAGTCCTCCCACATCCAAATCTAGTCTGTCTTCGCCCCGCGCAAAAAAAGGAGTGCGTCCACGACCATCGTCTATGTTCGTACGCCCCACCAAGGAGCTGAGTGAGCTCTGGGAAAAGGACGGGGGCTTTTTTGATGACATCCATGGTCGTCAGAAGTTGATGTGCGCTTACTTTCAGCCACTACTACATATCTGAGTACTGATATCAAAAACACAGCCAAGATAGATCTAATGGTCTACTTTTGCCCATCATGTACTCAGAAGATCCGTTTTCCTCATTACCTCAGTCAAGATCGTTTTATGTGAATCTAGGGGACTCATCACCTCTTCCACCTAAAGAAGAGTCTTTCCTCTCTTTATCGCATGATCTAGATGCCTTCTATCGACCACCTCGTCGCGAGCGTCCACTTTCTACCCCAACCATGCCTTTGCCATCTTGTAGATTTTCTGGGCACTACCGACGCGAGCACAGGGAGCGTATCGATCCTGCCTGGATGCTGGAAGAATCAAGTCCGGAGTTGGAGGCACAGGACGATGGAGAGAATGCTGATGTCACAGAAATAAGTCTTGACTGCGTGTCGGATTGGCGCCAGTTCCACGTTGATTGGCTCCAGAACGAGCCTGCTGTGCAGTTAGCTACCGAGAACTAATTGTTGCTGCCTATCCTACTGTATTGTGTGTAATTCGCTTTTGTATTCTTATCGCCCAGACTTGTATTATTTGCCCCGTACTTTGCATACATCATTCTCTGTTCAGCAACGTGATATTTAGTTGTTCATTGTCTACATACATATGATTCTGATGAAGTCGCCGAGAATAGCATTTAAATTATGTAATAGAAAGCAGGTGCCTATCGTGACCCGTGCTCATGCAGTGACAGGTCGCTTTCATTCGTCCGCAGCGGTGAGATATCTGCGTGTTAATACGCCGTGAAATGTTTCCAAAGTTTGCTGACAATGGCTTGTTTTCTCCACCATCAGGACACTTTAAACGTCGTATTAAAGCACTATCTGCTTCAGCAGCGAAGATTCAAATCAGGCGCCACGGCCATTCTGTACTCACACGACAGGAGCACAATCACTCTCCAGTTTCAACAGACACACCTTCTATTTCATTCTCAGAGTTCGGCTCTTCGTGCGTGGTTACCATGCCTGCCAAGTACTCACACGTGAAGAAGAGGACGACGAACCCCAAGAAAAAGGCCGGTGCCACGATTCAGTCTGGGAAAGACAACAATCGCCACAAAAAGCTTCCCAATCACCTTGACAAGACTATTACAAATGCCATGTCGGCGGTTTCGCAGCTGGAGCGCGCCATCGCGAAGATCTTCCTGATCCGCTTCGAGCAAGATATCGCGCGCCTGTTTTCGACACACATATTCTGCGTCGCTCTTATTCACCTGCCCACGTTCATGATGCGCTGTATCACTGTTGGCGGGCCCAGCTGGGTCGCTTATAATGCGGATTGCGAAGAGATCAAGGACTTTTTCCGTTCCGTCGTCAGTATGGACTTGCGACAGGCTGGTGAACGAGTGTCGACGAAGAGCGTCTTGTGGTCCTATACGGCTTTGAGAGAATTTGTGCGGTTTTGATATCATTTTCCTGTATTAATGAAAGCTGATTATTATTGGCTGTCTTAGGCACTTTCTAATAATGTTCCTGTGTGCCGGAAGCGCGGCCTACACTCTCTTCGTCTGCTTCCTCACTACGACTCGCTGAAGCTGCACATGGACTCTCTGGAGGCGATGCCGCATGCGGCATTTACTAAACCACCTCACCTCGGCGCTCTTACGGAAGGCTTGGAGGCCTTGGAGGAGGCATGCGAGTTGAAGTACGGAGAGAAGTCGCCGTTGAGGTCCACCCCTCCTCCTGGATGGGATCTTCAGTGGCGGATAAAGGTGCGCACGGGATATGAAAGGCTTTCTCAAACTCTCTGGCGAGTGGCCCGGGAGTTTGATGTCGGTGGATATGGGTGTGTGCTTCGGGAGAAGCTTACCACAAAGTGGTGCGATTGTGGATGTTCTACGGACCACCTGGGCGAAGTCTGTGAAAAGACGGTACGGGAAGATGAGGAAGGGAGTGGTGTCAGATCCGGTAAGCAGAGAGAATGGGATGGGCGAGGTATGTCATTTAGGCGATGGAATGATAGATATGTGACACGGCTTATAGGAAGCGGCGTGTTGGGTTGGGAGACTGAAGAAGAAGAGGATATATGGGATATCGATCTTGATTTTGGCAGCAGTGATTCTGAAGAAGGAGATGGATTTGGGTCCGAAATGACCATCGCTCAAATGATGGAAATCAGGTTCATCAAAGCGGAAAGAGAGAAAGAATTCGTGGGTATTGCTCCGAAAATAGTACGATGACATTCTCATCTGCATGATCTTAGGGTAACGCCGCGTTCCGGCGAGGCGAGTATCAGCGCGCCGTAAAACACTACAAGGCAGCACATTCGATTGAACCAGAACTGCCTCATTATCAACTCAATCTTGCTGCGGCCCACCTAAAACTCAACGAGTATGTTACAATCCTTCCGATGTGTATTTCATTCTCAGACGATTCATAGCTGGCTTGAAGCTGAAGAGGCATGCACAAAAGCCTTGGGACAGCATCGAAGTATAAAAGGCTATTATAGACGCTCGAAAGCGCGTCGAATGTTGGGTAAGCTAGATGACGCTGTACTAGGTGAGTTTGTTTTAAGATTACTCCCGCGATGTGCTGAGCTATCGTCAGATCTACGTGCGGCACTGAAAATACAGCCTTCAAACAATGAGGCGCTGGATGAATTGCTATCCATTCGTCCGCCCGACGATTCATCACGTTTAGCTCCTTCATCTTCATCTCTTGCGACATCCTCGTCCAGTACATCACCAGCGCCGCGAAATGCTGGTTCACTATATGATCACCTGCATTTACCCAAACTGAAGCCACCAAAGCAGTTGCCGTTTGCTCGATCTAGCAATGATGATAAGAAAATTAAAGTTTCCTCGATTCCAGTGTCGTATGAAGTTCCGTTGATGCCTGCCGGGAAGACCTCGACAGAGGTAAAGGCGAAGGATGTCAAAACAAGGACGGAGTCATTCATCTTTCCAAGTTGGGAGAAGTACACGGTTAGGCTGGCTACATGTTGAGTGCATGCAAGCTATTTTTCGAGACTGTGTGTGTTGTATGCAGGCAATTTTTGTTGCCACTTTATGAGACCATCCTGGGTTTTGGGGGATGAAGTTGATTGGGTTGTTACCTCTTGTCCTGTGTTTGATCTACGTACTTGTAGAGATCAATTTGAGATGTTTTTACACAGCCACTGGGGGTAACTAAATATGCATCCTGCTTATTTCTCTCAGAACGTTTGCCACCGGATCTTACTGCTGTTTGAATTTGGCGATGATGGTGGATGAAGCATCTTCACAATGCAATGAGTTTCTGCACGAGGTACTATCATTCGACACACTTTTTGGTCGCCACGTTCACCAATTCTTAAATGCCAAGGACATTGACAGTTCGTCTAGCTGGCAGTGGAGCTCTCTCTTCCTAAAGCGTTTAAGCGCTTCAAGTTTAAACGAGATAATAAAAAGATATCTGGGAAAAGTTCATATCGGAACCCGCTCCAGAACTTATAATCGCTCGCCTTTAAATTTACCTTCGATTTGCATCTGACGTTCCTATCGCTGAGCACCATCATCCAGATATGTCCGAGAGATCTGATCCTGTGGTGGAAGAGAAGCAACTTGCCAATTATGACGTCTTGTCCGAAGTCACCCATGAAGAAGGCATCAGGAGGGACTATGAACTCAAGTGTAATCTCAGTAAGCAAACAAATTTCTCTGGTTGACGACTTGTCGCTCATTTAATCAGTCAACAGATGTTTTCAGGAAGAGTGAGTGGAGCACAATCACAGTCTCGTAGCTCCAGCTCATCCCACTGAACAGGATTGGCTTTGGTCGCTATCAATGGCAGCTCTTTGTCATCACTGGTCTAGGATGGCTCGCAGACAGTGAGATAAGAGTTACATATATCGCGCGTGTTTCGTCTGATTGGTCCCTGCTACTAGATATCTGGCTGCAAGGCTTGGCGATCGTTCTTCCCCAGGTACAACAGGAGCTCAATCCAGTTCGAGTCGAGTACGCTGTCCTGGCAGAGTTCGCTGGTTTAATCGTTGGCGCCACAACATGGGGCATTATGGCAGACCTTATCGGAAGGACGGTTATCTTTCAACGTAAGTTGTACCCTGAATCTTATGTGGGAATTTTTTTGATTGGCGATTCAAAGATTACGCTCTTTCTCGCGGGCCTCTTTGGATTGGCAGCAGGAGGCGCACCCAATTTCGTGACCTTTTCTTCCCTTATAGCATGCATGGGCTTTGGAATCGGCGGCAAGTAAGTACATCTGTGTCTGTAGGTCAAAAAAGTATCTAATAACACTCGACATCTGTGTTGGTATCTACAGTTTACCTGTTGATGGTACGTGATATTCTGACCAAGAGACGCCCTCTCGATTATCCATACACTTAAAGGCGCACTGTATTTGGAACATATTCCACACTCTCATCAGGTGCGTCAGTAGCCGCGATATTTTATCAGAGCATACTCATTTAATCTCTAAACCTTAGTGGACTTTAACTCTTCTGTCGGTCTGGTGGGCGTTAGGACAATTGGTAGCATCTTTAATCAGCTGGGGGTTTATTGCCAACTACTCCTGTAGCCCGTCAATACCAGATGGCCAGTGCCCCAAATCTGCCAATATGGGGTGGCGATACACATTGTAAGTTATGCCCTAGCGACATTGTAGTGCGCAAGATTGATGCTTATGCCTGTCCTCAGGTATACCCTGTATGTTATACATCGTTTGCACCAGTTCTATCTAAATCTTCTATTCAGTGGAGCTTTAACATTCTTGATGTTCATATGTCGCTTCTTTGTTTTTGATGTACAGGAGTCGTCGAAATTTCTGGTGGCGCAAAATCGTGATGAAGAAGCTATCAAGGTTTTAACACAACACTATTGGTTATTGTCGAGCTCAGCTGAATGTTTCCGCAGGTCTTGGAACACATAGCAAGGCGTAACGGTAGAAACTATCACGCTCAAACTCGAAGATCTTCAGGCAATATCTGGCGACAGAACGTCCAAGCCGGCACCGAATATGTCCACCAGCGTCCGGAATGCTTTTTCTGGAATATCGCTGTATGTTGTCTGCTCTACTATTATATCAGTTGCTGAGTCCGCTGCAGCTCGCACATCCGTCCGCTGTTTTCCACCAGGCGCTTAACGATTAACACGACCCTTATCATCATTATCTGGGGGTATGTACATTAAAGAATAGTGTGTTCGCTCTTGTTGACTTGCGGATGTTCAGTTTAATTGGTATCGCATACCCACTCTTCAATGCCTACCTCCCACTTTATCTTTCCGCACAAAATTCAGAATCTGGTTCGTCAAGCGTGAGCGAGACATACCGCAACTACTCGATCGTATCCGTCCTTGGTGTCCCGGGGTCTCTCATTGCCTGTGCGACAGTTGATTATACTCGTGGCACTGGTCGGTGGGTCGTAGGGGGACGGAAATTTGTGCTAGCTGTGTCGACCATGCTAACTGGACTCTTCTTCGTGTTCACAACGAGCAAGACGTCAGCTGCAGTGCTCGGGTATTCTTGTGCTTCAGGTCTTACTCAGTGCGTACTTAATACCAACCTCACAAAACGCACATGCTGACCACATACACACAGGAATGCGGTGCGGGTGACTTACCGTATCGAGTATCATGCACTAATTCTTCCCTTTTAGATGTATGGCGTCTTGTATGCGTATGTGAGTGATGTGCTAGAGGAACTGTCCAAGATCTTGGAATGTTACCCCAAATCTTACAGACCCCGGAGGTCTTCCCGGCACCTCACCGTGGCACGGGCGACGCGCTCTGTTCTGCGCTGAACCGCATCGGCGGACTTATCGCCCCTCTCATCAAGATTGCCACAACACCGCTCACTGGCAATGCATCAGCAAACACAGCAAATGGGTGCGTCGCGATCGCCTCCATCTTTGTACAGCTGATAATGGCTTTTGTATTTGCAGCCCTGTCTTTGTATCTGCTGCGTTATTTATGGTTGCAGCGGTCTTGACGATATTGCTTCCTATCGAAGTGAGTCCGTGAATCTGATGATCTCTACGTGTACCTGATATCTCATCTTACAGACTGCGGGCAGGATGGCTTTATGAGTCTCATGCACATGACATACTTCAATATCAGGGTTGAGCCCAAATTTGAACCTCGTGTGTAGTCATATAAAGCATACATGGAATGATAACTCGACAAAACAACACAACACAACAAAAAAGGAAATAAGACAACAACATAAGTCAAAGAACATACATCGGTGATACAATAAGGAGCAAACAATTATCCTTGATATTTCTTGATTAAGTCCCTGAGACGCGCTTGGCCAAAACCAAGATTACCGGGAGCGCGAGTAACTCTGGGAATGGGAGTCTTAACAGTTCTAAGATCTGACATTGTCTCCGAAATCATTGGAGGTAGAGGGCGAGATGCTGGGTTCTGGGGATTGGGTGATGCACGAGCAAGAGAAGCGGTAGACGAAAGCATGGGCACAGCATGAGACGATGAAATAATAGCAGGGACTGTTGTCGCTTTGGTGGTCTT